>JADLZK010007554.1:0-152779 GCA_015847255.1 Hyparrhenia diplandra
TGGAAAATTCAAGTGGTAGTGCACTGCCAGGATGGGAATATTGAGGGCGTGTAAGGTCCTAGATGGCTAGAAGGGGGTGAATAGCCTATAAAAATTTTCTACAAGCTCAAACTAACAAACCGATTAGTATAACAAATGGCGTAAATACGGTTTGCACTAGCTCTATTGTCTTGCAAGCCTTCTAGTGACAAAGCTAAATATGTTCTATGATCTCTATGTCACACAAAGCTATGTCACTACTCTATCTAATGAGCAATTCTAAATAAGCCTTATGCTAGCAAGAACACCTACACAAGCAAAGCTAGCTCTCTACTCAATATAAGCTAGGAAGGTAAATGCAAGAGATAGAGCTCGATATACCAATGTGTAGAGGATATGAACCAATCACCAGATGTCGAGGATGAACAATCAATCACAATAAGATGGAGAGCCAATCACCAAGACATTGACACGTCGATGTGTTGACCTGGAGTTCACTTGTACACCGACAAGCTAGTCTCGGGTTGTGCCGAGCCAACACAAGGATGGTGCTTGAGCTGGCGGTGCACTTGCTAGCCCCAAGCCACCACTCACAAGTGAGGTACCCAAGACACGAGCAATGTATTACTTGCAACCGTCTCCCCGACGAGGAATGTGTGATCCTCTTTACAAATCAACCGGAGGTGGCCAAGAACAATCACCTTCTCTTGCCAAGCGCCTCCACCAATTCACCAAACCGGCTAGGGCGGTGTCTCGAGAGAAACAAGAAACCGACCAGCTCACAACGATCCCCAAGTGCCTCTAGATGCAAGAACTCGATGCAAATGCACTTGGATGTCCACTTCTCTCAAGAATGAAGCTCACAATCAAGAATGAGAGAGGGGAGGAGTTGTTGCTCAGCTCTAGGAAGTTAGGAGTGATTCAAATGACCAAGCGAGAGAGCACAAGGCAGCCAAGCATGTATATATAGCCCGCATCATGAAATCCAACCGTTGGGGGGGCAAAACACACTTTCTGCGGGCTGACCGGACACGCCGACCGGACCCGTTAGTGAGTCCGGTCGATGGGTCCCGGCGTAGAACCGGCTAAGCCGCCCGACACCTGGCCGAGAGTCCGGTCACCGATTGATGCGTCCGATCGGTGTTCGATGCATGCGTCCGGTCGATCAGGGGACTCGGCCGGAAAACATGCTCTCTGTAATTCGTCCCGGATCCGTCGGCCGGACCGTCCGGTGGATCCCATCGCGCCCGGTCAAGAGTCCGGTCGTAGGGTCCGGTCAAGCCCGAGCTGCGAATTTTCGTCGTTGTGTTGTCGTTCCTTCGCCTTTGCTCCAAACTAGCTTCCGTCACTTGATTCTTGTTACCAACACATCGAAGAACACCTCGAGCACTTGTGTTAGCATTTTGAAAACCATTTTCATCAAGAACAAAGTTAGCTCTTTAGGTTAGAATGCATGCATATGAATTTTGAACCTAAAGGCACTGGAGGACCGATATGTACGATAAGTTTCCCCTCTTTATAGTACGGCTTATCGATCCTATAATCACTCACACCCTCTATGGTGTCTTGAGTGTGAAATCAAAAAAGGTCCTATGGTTATACCTTTGCCTTGAGCCAATTTGATCTCCAAATCTCTCGAAGTTGGACACTTGATCATCTTTTGGATCACCTCGATCCATCTTCCATGATCACCATGATCCAAGCTTGTCATGACCAATCTCCAATCTAGTCAAACACTTAGCATCGAGAGATTAGTCCTTAGGTGTCACTAATTATCCAAAATCAAACTAGAGATCTTCAGGCAGCCCTAATCTAGTAATGACTAGGCTCAAAAAAGTAGTTGAGGAGGGCCACAATGTTGCACTTGAGGTCATTGTTAGGCATGGGGAGTGAAATAGCATCAATAGACGTCGATGAGGTCACATGATAGCACTCAATGTGCTTGACGTGCACTAATGGAGGGAGAGAGGTCATCCATGGTGGCACTTAGACGCTCGCCAGGTGATGTGCATGGACTTTGCGAGCTGGCATCAGGATGTGAGTGAGCCATGATTATAAAGAGGAAAAGGGATGTGGGAGGGAGGTGGATGCAATATTCATGAAACAATAAGGATGGCTAAGCTTATGGCTATGAAAGGATGGAACACGTGCATGGTGGTACACTAAGCAGATGGGCATCGACGCCACATGGGATAGAGAAGAGGGCGAGGATGATGGGTAGGCAACGACATCTTGCATGGCTACTAGGATTGGTGACATATAGGTAAAATTTATTAGGTTTATTCAATCCCATGTCAAAGATTGATTGGTGGGGTGGAGCATATCATGTGAGGCAAGAACTACACTTGCCTATCATGCCTTTGTTGATTACGAGTTCCTATGTACCTAGTTATGAGAAGATGACTGAAACTCCTCGCTTTTGTGTAGGAATGAGAAATGTCTTAGTTAGTGGGTATACGCAAGCTAGGCCAGATGTGATGTGCACTCCAAGAAGTGATACAGAGCCCATGGTCAAAAGGCCTAAAAAATCATAGGGGTCACATGGTGGAAGTGGAACCCGTTAACATCTTGAAGGTCATGCGTTGCGGGACATGGAGCATTGGACTCAGCTTGCGTGTATGACATGGAGCATTAGACTCGGGGCCTCGATAACACCTTCGGGAGATCACACAAGAATTGTGTGATTTGAAGAGTTGGGCCTGATATGTGAGGGGCGAGATTGTTAGGGAAATCAATGGTGGGTGAGTACAATACAATATATAAGGTGGGAGAAACCCTAACCAGACTTGGTCTTTGATGGGTTAGGCCCGATGCATTGATTTGTTGTGGGCTCATGTCGACCTAGACCTATGGGGCCTACTCACCGGTCGTCATTGTCAAAAAATGACCGAGGACTAAAACCGAAATAACCAGAACCGAAAGCAAATCTGAAAAAAATTGGTTCCTAGTTCGGTTCCCAGTTTTAAGGAACTGAAATTTAGCTAGTTAGTTCGGTTCTAGCTGTCGATTAATTAACCAAAAACCGACTGGATCCTAATTCCTAAAGAACCGAGTTTCGGTGAAAGCCGAGGAACCAAACCGATCGGTTAGGTTAACCGAATTCAAGACCCGACTCACTGGTGTAGTGAGCTGGGTCGGATCCACTGAGCACTCTAATGAAATTAAAGGCGTGACTAACTAGCACTAAGAGACTGCGTGTGAAGAGTAGAAAGAGATGCCATGTGCACGGTTTTGATAGCTAGATGGTCAAAGGCCAATGATTGTGGAGGTTCTTGGCCAAAACCAAAGGTCATAGTTCGATAGATGACCAAAAATGGACTCCTTTATTATTTTTTTAATATCTATATGTAAAATAGCATGGCGTTTCAAAGATTGTATAAACGGGTTAGACATCATATAATTGGGAGAGGGCCTATGCCGCTCTTTTTACATATATAAGAATGCAAATCGTTTGATATTCTTCTAATCGTTTGATTAATCCAATTAAGAAAACTAGTTCATCAACCCGTGCTCTCGCACGGGTTATAATCTTTGAGACATCAACTTATAAGAATTAAGAAAAAGTATTTTATCTTTTGTAGTTCACTAATATTCTGAAACAATAGCTACAATGGGTAATCCGTATTTGTGATCCATAGTTTTGTTCTTTACATAGCATCTCTATGTATCTCCAATATACATTTAATTGAAACATTTTCTTAAACTATAGTAGTTATAGCTGCAGCATCTATTTTGATGACATAAACCTAAATTGTGATTTTTTTTTTTGCCCAAATTTTAATTTTATTAATTCTTCGGATTAAATAACTATTACTTACATTGGTGACTATATATATAGTCTACCCAATTGATGGGAGAATGTTCCTGATTTTTATAAGATTTTTTTTGTGACTAATTTTAATAAGAATTTTATGATCTACCCTTTTTACTTCTATAGTTCACATGAGTAATAATTTGTATGATTAATCTCTTTTAGTGTCACATATATTTAGTTGAAACATAAATAAACTTAATGTCACAGACGGATCAATCTCGGGGTGACACGTGGCTTTGGCGCCGGGTAGGCGGCGGCGCTGGTGGCGGCGGCCAGCGGCGCTAGGGGCGGTGCGTGTGGGGCAGGGGGCGTGTGTGGGGAGAGAGGGGAGAAGGAAAATAGATTTTCTTTATTGCTTGTTACCTAAGAGATTCTGCAGACCCCTTACTTTTATAGCCCGACTAGTGGGACTTGTAAACCAAGCAACCTCTCTAAAGGTTTCCTTATAGAGTTGGAATACCTTTTACAAGCAATCTTATTTATTTTTCTAATAAGTGTCTTCTTTATAGATTGGAATATCCCCTTACACACCAAAAAAGTCTTAACATAATCCTAACCAAACTCTTTCTTTATTTCCACCCTAATTGCCGAAGAAGTCGCGAAGGGGAGGAGGTGGCGGTGGCGTGGCCCGCGCCCTGCCCCCGGTGGCGCTTACCCGCCCCTTGGGCTGTCATCCTGGACCCTATCTCCGGCACGTGACATCCCCCCCTTCTCCGGCCGGTGCGTCCTCGAGCTGGATGAATGTCCATTCGGTGGCGTGCGTAGGAAGTTCGGCAAGCACGGCACGATGAGCTCTACCGTAGAACCGGTTTCCCGTGTACCGATTCCTCGGGATGATGTTCTCGCGAGTGCGTAGAGGTGCGAACTCCGAGAGGTAGTGGAGGTTGCCGATGTAGCCATGGTAGATGTAGTAGATGATGGCGCGTCCCTATTGTGTCGCTTTTGTCGACGTCCCTCCAGCGAGAGCTCCCTCGGGACCCCAGCCTCAAGGTGAGTCACCTATAAGTACTCGCCTCGTCACCATAGTACAATTTTATTATGCAAGCAAGAAATATCGCGAAAGGTGAGTCACCTTACCCAAAAACATTGTAGGATTCCAAACAGAGGAACATTGTTGGACCGCACGTCGTGACTAGGTCACCACGAAGCAATCAACGGAAAACCACATGACGAAACCGGCCACAGACTAACACCACAAAGATATCCCCAACTGAGAAGCAATTCAAAAAAACTGGGGAGTGGATGGAGTGCGGACCTACTGCCTATACTTGCCAGGGACGTAGATATGTCGAAGGAGACGGCCGGCGGATGATGTTGTAGTAGATGTACGTGCGTGCAGTGCTGGCTTCCTCCTAGCTTCCTCAGCTCGGCTACCACAAATCAACTGCCCGGCGGCACGGCGTTCTGCGTGAAGCGATCCAGAGAAGCGGCCGGCGGCGCCCTCTCATTTATTGGAACATATTCTCAGCTTACATAGTTGAATTTGGATGCCCCGACACCCCTTCTGACTGGATCGTGACTAATAAGCAGGAGAAATAATAGGATTTATTTGTTTTCTCTTTATCTATAATAAAAATAATAATAATGGTAAAGGTGGGTAATTTTCAAGAACTTAAAATAGATCCAATGGTTACCGATTGATAGAGTCTCAGATTTAATGGCCGGGTGTTTTGATTAACATGAGAATTTATCATATTTATCTTTTTTAGCACATTTGGTGAGAATTAACATGGTGTCTCCATCGGAGACCTCCAATTAGTAATAGTAAGATAAGATGTTTGTGCACATAGAAATACCATATACAATATTCATTTATTTAATTTATTCTCTTATCATTCTCCGTAAAATGACCTGAACCTTCATGGATTTTATACGTGGCTTTGTTTTTGTATGTAACAGCGAACTTTCATGCACTCCCAAATTTTATAACAGAGCATTATAAATCTCTTTTTTGTGAATTAAGCATCATAAACCTTATAAATTGTATACATATCAGGTATTTGACGACGCAACATATTTGGATGAGCAAAATAATCCCGAGTTGGCTAAAGAAGCAAAACAAATCCTAAAGAAGTGCGGTGGACTTCCCCTTGCAATAGTTGTCGTTGCTGGCTTTTTGGCAAACCGACCCAAGACTGCAGAAGAGTGGCGGCATTTGAATGAGAATATCAATGCAGAATTAGAGATTAATCCAAAACTTGGAAAGATAAGAACCATCCTTGAAAAGAGCTATGATGGTTTACCCTACCATCTCAAGTCTTGTTTCTTATATCTGTCCATATTTCCTGAAGACCAGACCATTAGTCGAAGGCGTTTGGTACGTCGGTGGGCAGCGGAAGGTTACTCAGCTGATGCTCATGGGAAGTTTGCCATTGAAATAGCTGATGACTACTTCTTGGAACTCAAGAACAGAAGCATGATATTACCGTCTCTCAGCAATCGCTTTACAGCAGGAACTCAGTTGACTCTTGCAAAGTCCATGATCTCATCCGTGACATTGCCATCTCAAAATCCATGGAGGAAAACCTTGTGTTCAGACTGGAGGAAGGCTGCAGCATGAATAACCATGGCCCAATACGCCATCTTGCTATAAGTAGCAACTGGAAAGGAGATAAGAGTGAATTCGAGGGCATAGTTGACATGTCCCGTATACGATCTCTATCACTATTTGGGACGTGGAAGCCATTCTTCATTTCTGACAAGATGAGGTTTCTACGAGTGCTCGACTTGGAAGGGACTGGTTATGATCTAAAAATACCATCATCTTGATAAAATTTGGAAGCTTATTCACCTAAGATACCTTTCTCTTCGATGATGCAAAGGTATTAAACTACTGCCAGATTCATTGGACAACCTAAGGCAACTCCAAACCCTTGACGTCAGAGATACACTTGTAAAAAATTCTGCCGAAAACCATCATCAAACTCCAGAAGCTACAGTACATCCATGTTGGTAGGAAGTCACACGACGTAAGTGAGGAAGATGTTAGTTTAATGAAGAGGTGTCGTGTTGGGACATGTTTGTGTGCGACATGTTTCTTACCTCTCCTGTGTTACCTTGATGTCCCCAGCTGCAGGCGTGATGTATTCACTATAGCTTGCTGCATGGTATTCCCTGCAGTCATGGCGGGAGCATATCAAGAAACTGGAAGATGTGCTATGGTGCCCATGGGTATCAGGAAACTTAAAGACTTGCACACACTACGGGAAGTGCATGTCGGAAGGGGAAACAATGTTCTACGGGACATCGGAATGCTCAAGAGGTTGCGCAAGTTAGGAGTGTCCGGCATCAACAAGAAGAATGGCCGTGGGTTTTGCTCGGCAATTTCCAATCTCAGAAGACTAGAATCGCTTTCAGTGAGTTCAGCAGGGAAGCCAGGGGTTTGCTTGGTTGCTTGGATGAGATATCCTCACCTCCAGAAAACCTGCAGAGCCTCAAGCTGTACGGAAATATGGAAAAGTTGCCGGAATGGATCAAGGAGCTCCAACATCTGGTGAAGTTGAAACTAGTGGGCACTCGGCTTTTGGAGCAAGATGCTACTATGGAATTCCTTCGGAAACTACCGAAGCTACAAATTTTAGTTCTGCTTGAGTCGTGGTCATCGTCTCAGTGGGAAGAATTTGATTTCAAATCTCTGCAGGGTGGAATAGCATTCGGAAGTCTCAGGGTGCTTACCCTTAAAGTGGCTGGGAACCTCAAATTTGTCAAATTTGAGCAAGGAACCATGCCCAAACTGGAGCGGCTGCAGGTCGTAGTCACAGAGAATGGAAACAATGAAATCGATTTTTCTGGGCTAGGATTTCTCCCAAGCATCAACGAGGTCAAGGTCTGGGTTTCCTTTCGTTTGGATTGGGACAGGATAAGGGACAGGATAAGAGCTGCTCCTGATCCTGAGACTCTGGACAGGATACGTGATGAAGAAGCACAGGAATTACGGCGCAAGATAGGTGAGCTGAAAAAGAAAATACAGGAACAGCTAGCTCAGAATACAAACGAGCCCATTGTGACGGTGGACAAATGGTGATTCTTTATGATGATATCAGCTTACACCCGTGTCTTTCGCAGATGAAGGTTCAGACTTCAGATGACCCGTCAGTGGTTGGATGAAGATCCGCGCGCGGGCTGCCCGGGAGCAACTGCTTGGTGGGTCCAAGCCCAACATGGCACGTGTACGTGCGTACCTGCCTCAATCCCTGTTGTGCGCGTGTATTTACATTTCCTTTTCTGTGCGTTTGAGTGTTTGTGTTTCAATTCAAATTCAATTGTTTGGGTGGTGTATGTGAGATGTGTCTGTGCGTCCGGGTGGTCATGAATGTTTCAATTGTATGAGTATTTGTGTTTCAATTCAGCCCGTTTGTACTTGCTTTCGGCTGTTTATGAAGATATCAAGATGCTATTACAGTGTTACGTGACAGCAATCCACTGAGTGGCATTATTTATACTAGTCCATCAACCCGTGCTCCCGCACGGGTTAAAATCTTATAAGAGATATAAGTATTAATTAGTTATTGTTTAATGTCTCTAGATATTATAAAGTTACTTGTATTAATTAATTTTTTTCTCTTTGGCTATTTGCTAACACAATTTGCATAATAGATACTATGTACTATGGTGGCGTAAATTTTCACTTTAAACCTATTTTTGATTGCTCAAGATGAGCTTAGAGCTTGATAGGAGTTTTAGGCTGGTTTGTAATGCTAACCTTAAGAGGATATTAATATTTAATAATTATACTACTATTTGCACCTAAGAAATATATCTCAAAGAACATGAAGATATAACCACCTGTAGTCCTCACTATCCTCCTCTCTTGTCTAGATGTTCTTTGAATTTTATTGTCAAAGAGTTATTTATACAAATAATGGTTATAATAGTAATAAAAAAAATATGTCAAATTCTTTAGTTAAAGCGTATAAATTATGTAAAGTAATAACTTGTATAAATTATATCTAATGGTTATGAATACTTTTACATAGTCTGTTAATATCATTAATGTATGATTTTTTCAAGATTGCTAAAACATGACATAAATATTGATTCCTCATGTATGCGCATGTTTACATTAATAGGATAGCACAATACGTATGTTTACATTAATCAAATTTTAATCTATTGTCATTAATAGAAGTGGACAGCGTGGAAACAAATATATTTTCTTTATCGAGATTCAAATATTTTTTCTATTAAATATATTGATACTTTAGATGTAGATTTAATATGATATTTTTAGATTTTTTTTGGATAATATTAGAAGCGAAAATTTAGATGTAAATTTAAGGGGCTACATATATGTATCTAATAAAAAATTATTAGATACCTTATATGGATTTACATATTGATAGAGGTAGTTAGTTATATAGAAAATAGCATAGATTGTCATTATTAGTGTTGATTACAGTCTACATTTGATGGATGCATGCTCTGACTTTGGTTAGAACTTTTAGAAATTATCTTTTTTTCTTGTGGTCGTCAAAAAGAATAACATGGAGGATCTATTAGGGACCTCTATTTAGAAGTTAATGGATTTTTATTTTTTTTATAGAGCAATACATATGTAGCAAAAACATAAGCTTATGTGACATATGCTATTATTACGTACCTTTGTGCGCCTCCATGAATCTATACTTTAAATTCAACTTTTAAGCTATATATTGCAAGTTTCTTATATGCTTGTTTAGTTGAAGTTCTAGTGCTTATTTTATATTTTATTGACAAATATTGTGTTTATGTTTTTCTCGAAAAAAGATTGTAGATCCTATGTTAGGCCCTTTGTTCTTACAATTGTATACATACAAGTTTCACCTTGCACCGTGGCACTATTACATAATTGTATTTTTATATAGCATGGTTTTATGAAATATAGCATGCTTAAAATTAAATTGCCAATATTGATAAGACATAATATTTCATATGAAAATTATATGGTTTTTTAGAGTAACACCTTATAAAAGTCATAAGTTGTGAATATTAATATAACATAAAGTTCGTTATCGGTGACTTCTCTACGTGGTTTGTGAAAGGAACACTTTTAGACACTTTATTTATCTTAATGGTATAACAGGTTGAAAACGTGTGGAATTTATACTTTATAGATATTAAATTATTTTTCTTAATAGTTTGTTTTAGTATTTATATGTATATTTGCGACATATTTTTGTATGTTCATTGATTTATAGGATGGCTGTGGTGAGTAATTACGATACATATAAATTGTGTTAATTTATATTTGACTTTGTAATTACATATATGTATAATTTGATTGCAAACGCATTGGTTAGTTTGCATTATCTTTTCTAATGACATATGTGGATAATTGTTTAAAAAATAGGTATTTATTTAAATTCTATTTTGTAATGACATATACCGGATGATTGGTGGGGCGGGTATGATGGCGAGAGTAACATACCTGTAGCTTAGTCATGACATGACACTCATTTGTGCCAATAATGTTGACAGAGATTTTAGTCCACCAAAACTTGAGCCTGCATCGAGAACACACAAACACAACATACCTGTACCGAGAGCATGCAAAGTATGAGTGGCAAGAGCAGTGTAGCTGCTCTACTACCTAGCATTGTTTGCCTTTCTTATGATGCACCATTTTTAGATAGCTTGTCTCATCTATCATCTAGTTCTTTCCTTCAATCCTATCAATAAACATGAGATATATTTGTTCTTTACTTTAATTTACTTAGGTGCACGGCCAAACTGAGGAGTAGAGATTGGCGGGGTGGGTACTATGAGCGAGTGAGAGTAGCATATCGTAGTTTAGTCATGACATTACACTCATACGTGCCAATAATGTCGACATAAATTTAAGTAGTCCACCAAAACTTTTGAGTCAGCGAGAACACGCTGATTGATCGAAGCTCAATACTATGGTCAGCAGCAGCGGCCCATATGGCTAATACCGCAGCGTGACAATATAATTATTATTATATCTATTGTTACACGTGAGAGGAATTCAAAGATAGGATGTTATATTTCATAATAGCGGTGGGTAGTTTTTCTTAGAAAAACATAATAGATCCCATGGCTATTAATATCCATAGTTATCTTCCCTCAAAAAAAAATATCCATATTTATCAAATTGATGGCTAGATTAGATCTTTCTGATTATTATAAGAATTTCTATGATTTATCTATTTTTCTAGCACACATAGAGTATGAGTGGCCATCCTAATGGCTATTAATATTAATGGACGGTATCCAAGTCAATTTATTAGATCTACGCTGCTCCAAGAGTACTACCTGTAGCTTCACCCATCCATCGACAAAGGATGTAAAGGTTCAGCTAAGGGATGGTCCAGCATCCTCATCCAAACCATGATAATCTGGTTTGCCATGTCTTTTAGATCTCGAACCTGTATGCCAAGGCCCAAATATATAGGAGATTGATTAGGTAATTGAAGAACAACTACCGCAATGATTCTCACCTAAGGCCTTGTTTAGATGGCAAATATTTGGAACCAAATGTCACATCGCATTGTGTTGTAAGACGTTTCGTTTGTTAGTGGTAAATATCATCCTATTATGGAGTAACTAGGCTCAAAAGAATCGATACGCCAATGTACATCTAAACTGTGTAATTAGTTATTTTTTTACCTACATTTAATACTCCAAACATATATCTTTTTGGTGTATTTAATGTGATGTAATGGAGAGAAAGTGAGAAAAAGGTTAGAAATTTTTAGCCATCTAAACGAGGCCTAAGTTATAAAGTCACAGGCCGGGCTGCCATGAAGGAAGATTGATTTGCAAGAAACAGGAAGGCGTTAGCACGTAGTACACCACAGGATTGAAAGGTCTGTTGCCGGCGGCAGCTACGGCGGTGGCGGCGCTTGGCATATACCACGTGAGAAGGATGTGATGATAATATAATATATTTTCTTTTCAATTGATGTATTGTTGTTATGCGTGGGGTTTTTGCAATTATATATAGCGCATTATATTTCGTAATGCCAGGTGGGTAATTATATATAGCCCACATATCATACTCAACAAGATAATTAAATTATAACCACTCATACACATGATTTGAATATTTTGGCGTACCGTGTGTTTAGATCTCAAAATTTGATGCAAAATTTTGGAGGAATGGCACATCGACCACTATAGCACGTTTCGTTTGTTTATGGTAAATATTATCCTATCATAGGGTAACTAGTCTCAAAAGAATCGTCTGCAATGATACATCTAAAAGCGTGTAATTATTTTATTTTTTATCTATATTTAGTCTTGAATCATGTATGGTATTTTGATATGATGAAAAATTTTTTTACATAGTGGAATTTGAGGAGGAATTCTAGGCTGTAAACACTGAGCTAACCAAACAGGATTTGAATATTATATCGCTGCGTGCCTTCATACCAGGCAGGCGCACAGGTGCTCCCATGTGACGCACCAGCAGGAGCAGTGTGTGGTCAAGTCTTCGGCTACAGCATTCTGCAATAATGCGAGACACCCGCTGGGGTCCATGGAAGTTACTCGTGCTCTCGGGCCTCTACTCAGAAAGAAATACAGCGGCGACTTGAGCCTTGACCTCACCTCCCCGGCTCCCCCAGCAGTGCCATCCAGTAGCGACTGAGACTACAGATCGAGCTACCGAGTGTGAGCTGAGCTGCCGGCGACGGCGGACCGGGGTCAGGCGAGGCGAGGACGCCGCGTGGTAGCTCGTCGGCGAGCGTCCGGCGTGCAGCAAAGGTGCGCATCCACCAAAGGTGAGGCCTGAAGCCAAAAGGTCCGGCGGCTCTACGACTGACCCCTGTCATAGGCAAGAGAAGGTATACTTATACTTTACACATCCTCTTCTAAAAAAATACTCTGATTTGGGATGCTTAGACAGTGATGCAATGTTTTTTTTTTATTATTGGTACTCACAGTAGAGTCAGCAGATACGGTAGAATGGTTGGATTTTTTTTATTGTTGGTACTAGTACTCACAATCACAACATACTCCTGTTTTGCAGCACATTTGCCGTGTCCGTGCTGTTGGTTCTTCTCCCTAGCACTCGTGGAAATCAGATTCGGATGTCACAGATCCAGTAATGTGAGATCTGTTGGTTCCTCTCCCTCCTGCTCATCGACATCAGATGCGGATTTTACAGACCCACCTCTACATGTGAGCCCCTGATTTAATTTGAGGGTGTTCACAGATCAAGGTACTAATATCAGCCTGGAATACGAGGCACACCTGTCAGTTTCCTCTCTTTCACGGTTTCACCTTATAAATTACTCGATACCTTATTTAAATTGGGGACGTTTTGTGTTGCTTCTTGTTGTAGTATTATAAATCTGCCATTAGCACAGTATGAGCATAACGCCATAACCTCTGCCATATGTCTTACAGGATACGACAGAGCAATGGAGGCGACCGCCCTGAGTGTGGGCAAGTCTGTGTTGAATGGAGCGCTTGGCTACGCCAAATCGGCCTTTGCCGAGGAGGTGGCCTTGCAGCTTGGTATCCAAAAAGACCACGCTTTCGTCGCGGATGAGCTTGAGATGATGAGGTCTTTTATGATGGAGGCACATGAGGAGCGAGACAACAACAAGGTGGTCAAGACCTGGGTGAAACAGGTTCGTGACACTGCCTACGATGTGGAGGACAGCCTCCAGGATTTTGCTGTTCGCCTCAAAAGGCCATCCTGGTGGAGATTCCCCGCACCCCTGCTCGAGCGGCGTCATTATAGCCAAGAAGATGAAGGAGCTCAGGGCCAAGGTTGAGGATGTGAGCCAGGAGGAATGTGCGGTACCATCTTATCAAGGGATCCGGCTCCAAGGCTGCAACCACCTCCGCCTGAGCAATCTAGCCTTAGTGCAGCAGCAATGTTCGGCATTGACGATGCAAGGCGAGCTGCAGAAGCAGGACAATCGAAGAGTAGATCGGTCCAACTAATCAACAATGAGGATGAGGACCTTAAAGTAATCGCAGTCACGGGGGACAAGTGGTGATATGGGCCAAACAACGATAATCGGGGAGGCTTACGACAACCGAGATGTCCAAATCAAATTCCCATGTCGAGCATGGGTAAGGGTGATGCATCCTTTCAATCCAAAAGTCTTTGTTCGAGCATGGTGAATCAGCTTCAGGCAACCCAAGGTGTTGAAGCTCTGCTGGAGAAACAGAAGACCAAACAAGATTTAGCGAAGGAATTCAATAGATATGTGAATGATAGTAGGTGTTTAATCGTGCTTAATGACCTATCCACCATTGAAGAGTGGGACCAGATTAAGAAATGCTTCCCAAACAACAAGAAAGGAAGCCGAATCATAGTGTCAAGTACACAAGTTGAAGTTGCAAGCTTATGTGCAGGGCAAGAAAGCCAAGCCTCAGAGCTAAAACAATTGTACGCTGATCAGACACTTTATGCATTCTATGATAAGGTAATATATATAATCATCATACCACTAAACCTCTTGATATTATTCTAATTAAATTATGCAGGGTAGTTGAATTGCGTGGGAGAGTGGGAGTTACCATTTCAGTAGAAACACATGATCTAATACAACAAAAAACAATGCTCCTTCCAGTTCCCTAAAAAAAATGCTCCTTCCAGTTCTTTCTTTTCATTTGCTTTTTTTTTAAACGAATTTCATTCACCTTTTGGGAATGCATGCACTCAACATGTTAATATTAAGCCACAAATATGTCTTTGGAATTTTCAAAACAAATACATCTATATCTTAGAATTTAGCTACCGTGCGCTAGAAAAGGAAATGATCTAGAGTCTAGACATCTAGTACAGACTTGCAAGTAAGACAACAATGCAAAAAAAAAAAAAAAACGTAAAAAAAACATACTGACTTGGTTGTCTGGGGTCACAATTGATGGCAGGCCTTCATATTCAGTGATCTTAGATTATCCAAGGAAATATACTAGATGTCGAAATTGCCTCAGATAGAGAATATATTGGAGGTAGTAGATTGCTGAACATATTGACCTGCAGAATAGTACCTGTATGTGATGTTGCACAAGTCTTCTTTGCATATGAAGCTCCTATTTTTACACATAATTTTGATATGGGGTTTTGATTTCATATCCAGTTAGATTTATTTGCCCCTATCTCATAGAGATTAGAGTAAGATGGTTTCATCTAGCAAATGTATCCTCTCATCCTTTGGATTAAATTTAATGTACTTACCATTCTTTTAAATTTAAATCAATACATATCTTATTGAGAAATCAAATATAAGTCATTAAAATGAGGATCCAAAACTAAGATTTGGATTAGGCTACAAATTAATGAAGGGAATAAAAACTATTGTATTGTATGCTTTCATGACTTAAAACAAGACAACACATTGTTCATGAAAATTCATGCTAAAAGTTGTTCCTAAACATTTCTCTCTTTTGTTTAGGGTACCCAAAATGGAGAGAATTCAGTGAAGCCAGTGTCTATCTCGGATGTGGTAACCACAAGTACAGACGATCATATAGCAGCCCTTGGTGAGATAAAAATTGATCGATCTTTGGATGCTCGTGAGAAAGAAAGTGGCTAGAAAGAGTCTTACTCGCATTAGGACGCATATGGGTTCTTTGGAGGAATCACAACTTATTGGGCGGAAGAAAGAAAAAATCTGAAATGATAGACTTAGTTTTAAATAATGATAATAGCCAGCAGGTTCAGGTGATCTCTATGTGGGGAATGGGTGGCCTTGGAAAAACCACCCTAGTTGGTGATGTTTATCAAAGCCCAGAGCTGAGTGACAAGTTTGAGAAGTATGTTTTCGTCACAGTTATGCGCCCTTTCAATCTTGAAGAGCTCCTTAGGAACTTGGCCAGGCAACTACATGAAGGATCTTCTAAGAAGGAAGAATTATTAGAAAACAGAATCAGCAGTAAGAAATCATTAGCATTGATGGAAGTTGACAAGTTGACTGAGCAGTTGAAAAGGCTTTTAGAGAAGAAAAGTTCTTTGATTGTTCTAGATGATTTTTAGAGACCACAGAATGGGACTTGATAAAACCAAGGTTATTACCTATATTAGAAAAGACAAGCCGAATCATTGTGACAACTAGGGAAGAGAATATTGCCAACCATTGCGGGGAAAACATGGAGTTGTGCGCAACCTTCAAGTTCTTCAGCCGTATGATGCTCTTTGCCTCTTGAGTGAAAAGGTAACATAAATGTCCTCCATTTTGCTTGGTTTGAAATATCATTTATTTTGGGAGAATCCATTTTTTATTTGGGTCATGAAACTTCAAAACTAGATATATTTTTTTCTACAATTCAACTATCAAAAATTTTCGCATCTAGTCATCTAGTTGTTTTGAATGTAGTTTTTCCGCTTAGTAAATGACACATGACATTAGGGCCCACATGCCATATCCATGTTCCCACTTCTCTCTCTTCCCCATAGCGTCCTACCCCCCCGCACCTATCGCCCTGCAGGCCTCTCCCTTTCTCCCAACCACTCTCTCCTATAATTCTCCATCACATTTCTGGTCTGAAGATTAGGGTTCGATGATTGAAAATGGACTTCTTCACTATTACTTTTTTTCATATATGTGAAATAGTATTATTAATAGTTTTCCTAGCACTCCAAAGATTCTACAAATAGTTCTGACATCTTATAATTGGGGAGAGGGCCAATGGCGTCTCACACTATACCACAGCCTATCTGTACCGTCCTAGGGTTGGTCGCTATAAATTAGTTTAGCGACCTACGGTCGATCGCTATAGATATATATAGCGTCCGACTCTGTGGGTTGTAACAAGTGGTGTCACTGTAACTTATAGCGACCGACCTTACGCATAGCGACCGACCGTTCGACAGTATGCGCCAAAGATATAGCGACCGATCGTTCAACGCCAGTTACAAACTTACACTATATATTATGTAGCGTCCAACTGTCAGACTCTATGCATACAAGAAAATAACATAGTATCATTTGTTTATACATTAACCTAGGAATCAATACTGATCATACAATCAATCAACCATACAATTAACATTTCCATTTTGGACAATACACAACCATGACATAGAAGCTCATCATAGCTCACAATATATTATATCCATAAACATTTGTCATACAAAAGTGATTACATTAGACATACACTGATTCATGTATCAAACAAGTACATTGCCACTTGACAAGGGACTAGTTCTTGTTAAAAGGTATATGCATATAGCTGATGTTCAAAAGTAAGTCTAAACCTAGCTTAACATGCACGTGTTGTCCACTAAAACCATCAGACATTGGGCAAAAGCTCAAAATCCACAAACATACAGTTTGGTTGGACAACCATTAGCACTGTGATCAGCTTCTTGTTGACAAGTGGTAGCAGCATCCAAGCATCCAAAAGTTCATGAAAACATTGATAGAATGAGTGATCTAAACGAAGTACAACTTCCAAAAGTTCCAGTGCTTACCCTTAGTTGTGTTGTACTTTAAGCAATTAAGACCTCAATACTGAGTTTATTGTTTCAATATTTCAAAAAATTCTTACACTTCCTTCAGCCCTATGGCATTGAGATCCAAATTTGCAGCAAGGTCACTCTATATGGCATTCATTACAAACCTGAGGTTGAGAGTTGGGGCTCAAGCTAATACAAGTAAAGACAATGCTGACAAGTCATTACAATATATGCTTACCATGAAACATGTCGTTACAATATATGCTGACCATATTGTAACTATATTAATTCATTCATTCATGTCACCAAGTGCTTACCATCTTGTCGTGTTCCTGCTCAAGCACATCAGCTAGTATCTCCATCTCAAGCTTTCCATAAAGCACCACCAAATGGTAACTCAGTTCTACAGGAAAATATTGGCACCAGCAACAACCAATTATAACAGTCTCTACTGGCATACCAAACAGATTAATTGTAAGAAGCATAGAATAGATTAGATAGCCAGTGTTCATGATAATTGGCTATCTAACTGGAGTTCAGGAAACTTCAACAAGATAGTACATTAGAACCTGACTTTAGAACCAAAATGTTTCAGATTTAAAATATTGTCTAGACAGCAAAAAGAATAAGAATATGCAGTCTAAGCTGCTGCTAATTCATGCAGCTAATTGCTAATGTAGTGGTAGCAATTCAGTAATTACAGCATCCTAATAGGCCATGTGATGTAGTGGCAGCAGTTTAATGGTTACAGCTTTCTAATAGGGCATGTGAACATATTACAAGAACTGACTTCCTTGGTCCTTGGGTTATATATTATTGTGCCATGCTGTAGAAAAAGTCCATGGATGGGTATCACAAGTCCTTGCAGCCGGAAAAAAAAATGCATGTAGGACAACAGAGCAAATATAGTATATGTAATCTATTTTAGTGTTTCATTGCAAATGGCACCAATCTTAGTATAGGCAATCTGATACTTGTGCAAACACTACAAATGTGCACCAATCTTAGTATATGTATATATATTTTTTTAATAATGGATAGTATTTCATACCGGCTTCATCTACCAATAGGTAGAATCAGGCCAATTATTACAAAGATGAGGCCGTAGGCCAGAAAAAAAAAGTAAAAAACATCTAAGGGTTCTAGAAGTCATCTGCGACATTCCGGCTTACAACAAGACGAGAATACGCCGCCAGATGCACGGCAACAACAATAAGAATCTCGGGGGATAGCTATGCTGGCACCAACACTAACAACCAAGGAAAAATCTTTCAAAAGCGACGTCTCCAACAAGATCGTCGCCCGACCAAGCGGTACTTTCGATTTGCACCTGAAAAGATCTCCATGGCGCCTTGTCTTTGAAGAGAATTAACGACGCCTCCAACGAGGAAGTGGCGCCCACGAGCTTCACGCCGTATAAATGCAAGAATCGTTCCACCGGGATTCATGCCGTTACGCCAATGACTGGCGAGGAAGACTGCCGCCAGATCCGTAGCAAAGAAATTCGGGAGATGCACCGCAATCATCCACGCCGCGCGCGGTGCCGGAGCTTTAGAACCGGCGGGGAGATCGGATCCGTCGCGACGAAGCCCGGATACGGCAATCGTCGGGAACGTCGCTGAACGGCCACCGCCCGCGTAGCCACCCATGCCTCGAAGCGACAACCAGCCTCCATCACCGTCGGGTCTCCTTCCCCTACTACCTCCACCCGCACCTCCACCACCTCGACCCCGAGATCCCGCCCGTCGAGCAACACCGCGTGGCCGCCGTGCTCGGGCAAATCCGGCCGGGGACGCCGGAGCGCAGCGCTTCGGCCGCGCGCCCCCGCCCCCTAGGCAGCCACCCACGCGGCCTCCAGCGTCGCGGCGCGACGCCATCCCGGCCGCCATCCTCCTCCGGCCGCGGAAGATGGGTGGGACCCTAGGGCGAGCCCCGCGCCCGCCCTCCTAGGGAGTTGCACGGGCCTCCCCGGCGGCTCCCTCCGGCAGCGGCGAGGGAGATGGCTGATGGCGGCGGCTGACTTTGGTGGTGGCTAGGGTTCCCCGATGTCGCCCTTGCCGGAGAGAGCGCGGCGGGGTTTGGGCCACTACTCAAGTTATTTATCAATACTGAAAGCGATTTAGCCACATGGTGAAAAGAAAAGTACTGAAGTTACAAAAATAATCTTTACAAATACAACTATCGAGTAAAATAGAAACCTTGCTTCGTTGCAAGACCTTAGGATTAGATCTTGTGTGTATATTCAGAGGGGTAATCTGTTCGTTCACTAAAGACACATTTCACTATACATAAAATTATTAACTAAAGCTGCATAATATGTAACGCCAAGAACACGTGCAAGATTGGAAGGGATTGAAACTCACTAGCTTTATTATCAATTAAACCTCTGGAGTCTGGACTGCCCTTGAATATATATATACGGTTCCATCTGTGAAGCAATAAGTACAGTAAATCCATATCGAACATCGAACAGTCAGATCTTGGTTACATAGCGGCCAACAATCAGAAAAAAATAAGATATAGCGACCAACCGTATGTCACTAATCTATAGCAACCAACCATATGTCACTAATATACCGTCCAATGGTGTTCTCATACTTTTACCGACCCTAGGTTGGACATTAATTTGGGCTGTATAGTGTCGGTTACATAGGAAATTTCAAATTGTTTGATATTCTTTTAATCATTTGAGTAATCCAATCAAGAGAATGTTTGTGTGAATAGAAGTAGCATACACAAAATTCATATATATTTTAATTTGTTCTCTCAACATGCTCCTTAAATTGACCTGAAACTTTATGGATTTTTAGGCGTGACTTTGTTTTTGTATGTAACAGTGAACCTTCATTCCCAACTTTTGTAATAAGTAAAAGAAATATATCTAAGATTAGTTATGTTATCCTTTTAATCATTACAAATCTTATAAATTTTACAATATCAGGTATTTGATGACGCTACATATTTGGATGAGATAAAAATCCAGAGTTGGTTAAAGAAGCAAAACAAATCCTAAAAGAAGTGTGGTGGACTTCCCCTTGCAATAGTTGTCATAGGTGGCTTCTTGGCAAACCAACCAAAGACTGCAGAAGAGTGGCGGCAATTGAATGAGAATATCAACGCAGAGTTAGAGATGAATCGAAGCTTGGAATGATAAGAACCGTCCTTGAAAAAAGCTATGATGGTTTACCCTACCATCTCAAGTCCTGTTTTTTTATATCTGTCCATTTTTCCTGAAGACGAGAACATTAGCAAAAGGCGTCTGGTGCGTCGGTGGGCAGTGGAAGGTTACTCAACTGATACTCATGGGAAGTCGGCCATTGAAATAGCTGATGACTACTTCATGGAACTGAAGAATAGAAGCATGATTTTACCATCTCAGCAATCAGTTCACAGCAGGAAATCAATTGACTCTTGCAAAGTCCATGATCTCATCCGTGACATTGCCATCTCAAAGTCAATGGAGGAAAACCTTGTCTTCAGACTAGAGGAAGGCTGCAGCTTGAATATCGATGGCCCAATACGCCATCTTGCTATAAGCAGCAACTGGAAGGGAGGTAAGAGTGAATTCGAGGGGCATAGTGGACATGTCCCGCATAAGATCGCTTACTCTGTTTGGGGTCTGGAAGCCATTTTTTATTTCTGACAAGATGAGGTTTGTACGAGTGCTTGACTTAGAAGGGACTAGAGGTCTAAAATACCATCACCTTGATCAAATTTGGAAGCTTATTCACCTAAAATACCTTTCTCTACGTAGATGTTTGGGAATTGATCTACTGCCAGATTCATTGGGCAACCTAAGACAACTCCAAACACTAGACATCCGAGGTACCTGGGTAATGGCTCTGCCAAAAACCATCATTAAACTTCGGAAGCTACAGCACGTCCATGCTGGGTTGGAATCAGATTTTATAAGAGAGGAAAATGACAGTTTAGTGCGCACTTTTGCTTGCTGCCTCAAATTCCCTGCATTCATGACAGGAGCAGTTGAAGAAAGAGGTGCTATGGTGCCAAGGGGGATAAGAAAACTTAAAGATCTCCACGCACTATCGGAAGTGAATGTCAGAGGGGGAAACAAGGTTCTACGTGACATTGGAATGCTCACAGGATTGCGCAAGTTAGGAGTGAGCGGCATCAACAAGAAGAATGGCCGCGCGTTTTGCTTGGCCATTTCCAATCTCAACAGACTCGAGTCACTGTCGGTGAGTTCAGCGAGAAAGCCAGGTTTGTGTGGTTGCTTGGATGCGATATCCTCACCTCCAGAAAACCTGCAGAGCCTCAAGCTGTACGGCAATCTGGAAAAGTTGCGGAATGGATTAAGGAGCTCCAGCATCTGGTGAAGTTGAGACTAGTAGGCACTAGGCTATTGGAGCACGATGTCGCTATGGAATTCCTTGGGAAATTAACGAAGTTGGAAATTTTAGGTTTTTTTGGCGAATCATTTCTGGGGGGAGAATTTTATTTCAAATCTCTGCAGGCCGGAATAGCACTCGGAAGCCTCAGGGTGCTTACCCTTTTCAGAGACAAGGAACATCAAATCGGTCAAATTTGACGAAGGAGCAATTCCCAAACTGGAGCGGCTGCAGGTCACAGGGGAAGTAAATAATGAAATTGATTTTTCTGGGCTGGGATTTCTCCCAAGCATCAACGAGGTCCAGCTTAAGGTTTTCTTTCCTGTGGATTGGAAAAGGATAAGGGCCGTTCATAATCCTGAGACCCGGGGCAAGATATATGAGGAAGAAAGGCAGGAACAAAGGCGCAAGAAAGGTGAGCTCAAGAAGAAAATCCAGGAACAGCTAGCTCAGAATACAAACAAACCCATTGTGACGACGGACTGAGTACGTCTGGAACAGGTATGCTACGATTGCCATTTTGCGTGACTCTAATGTATATATAGAAATCCACAAGAAGTCATCAAAGTTATTTACGGCAATTAAGAAACATTTTATGATCTTAGCGGCCACAGTTCATTCGATGATCCGTACGAGGCTGAAGATCAGCGGGCTGCCTAGCAACTGCAAGGTGGGTCCAAGTCCAATATGGTACCTACGTGGGGTGCGTACCAGTGCCCGTGCCGCCATTCCCTGGTGGCCTGGTGTGTGCGCTGTGCGCATGTTAGTTCAATTCCGTGTTTCAACTGATTGGTGGTGTTCTTGTCAAAAAAAAAAAAATGGTGGTGTCTGTACCTGTGCCTGCGCCTGCGCAAGTAATACTAGGAGAACTCCTGTGCGTTGCCACGGGCATAAAGAAAGAATATAAATGTGTTAGGATGTTAATCACTCAGAATTGATATATGTATGCAAGAACATGATATTATATAATATATATATCACTAAGAATTAGTGGATTGTGGGGTATGGTGGCGTGTACAATAAAATGCTGATGTGCCTTGGCGACATGGACATTATAACTGCATGTGCCGGGGAGATTTTAATTTTTTGTAATAGTATATTGCTTAGTTGGACAACTTACATGTTAAGATATATAGCTAGTGAGACTTTGCTTAGAGGATATTAATTGTATATAATAGTGCATTGTTTAGGTGGATAGCTTACATGTTTGAGAGAAATAGCTAGTGTTGTTTTACTTTATGAGAGTATAAGATTTGAATACAGCCTTTTAAATGTTAGCGTACACCCGTGTCTTTCGCAGATACAGGTTCAGATCACCTCGTCAGGTCACCCCGTCAGAGGCTCAAGAAGATCACCCATCAGCGGGCTGCCTGGGACTGCGAGCAACTGCTTTGTGGGTCCAAGCAGTCCAATGTGGCATGTACGTACGTGCATACCCGTGCCCGTGCCTCCATTCCCTGTTGTGCGCGTACTTGCTTTCTTTTGTTTTTCTACTGTTTATGAAGATTTGAAGATGATGTTGCAGTTTCATGTGAACACCCTCATTCGGTCATTCAAGATACTTGTTTAGAAGTGGCCAAAGTTTATTTCCATATGGGTTTTATCATGATTTGCATTTTCTGTTTGGTCAGAACTATACTGCTAAATTTTGGAGATGATGTTAGCTGCAATTTATAAAACTAGAGTTCATTCACAAGATTTTTGTATCACGAATGGAACCGAACAGAACAGTCTTCACCCATGAAAAAAATCGTGCGTTATCAAAAATAGCGTTTTCCTCTCCTGGCCACTATAGCGGCGCTATAGCCGCGCTATAGCGCCAGCTAAACGCAATAGCGGCAGCTAACTGCTCACGCTATAGCGCCGCTATAACATCGCTATAGTGCGCTATTTGTTTGAAAACCAGAAAACATAAAAAGTTAAAAACCAATCCTCAATCACTCAATCTCTTAATCATATATTCATATCATATGACATATCATAAGTTCATAAATTATTAAATTTATAACTCATCATAAAGTGATAACATCCACAAGACCACAATGGCACAATTCCACATAGTTATAAAGGGATTAAAGTTTAAACATTTGTTCATCTGGCAATAGCGGCTGATTAGCGCAATAGCGAAATAGCGTGTATAGCGCGAAAATGAAGAATAGCGTCGCGCCACTTCCTTCAGCGCCGCTATAGCGCGAAAAAATAGCGTGCTATTTTTCGTGGGTCTTCACGCTAATGAGCCCCAATTAAGATGTAACAATCCAGATGGATTCTGGCAACTGTTATGGCCTAGATCGGCGGCGAACAGCGGTGGTCTGCGAGGGCGGGCGGTGGGCGCGCAATGAAGCTGGGCCTCACATGCATGCGCAGTGCGGATGGCGGCGGCGGTCGTGCGGCGGGAGTTGGAGGGCTTAGAGCTCGAATTTGGAAAGCTTAGGGTTTTACCTCTTTGATTATTTCTTGATTAATTCCAACCTGGTTCGAGATCCCCGTGTATTTATAGTCCAGAAAAGGAAGAGCATACAGAATTATGAACAGATATACTGTTAGCAACCCTAACTGGATTCACTAATCACAACTTCGAATCAGGTAACAGATACACCCTACGAGATACAATCGACCCGCCGGCGGCGAGGTCACCTCTCTCACACACACACTCTCTCTCTCTCCACACACTCGACACGACAACTTCAACTTCTCTGATAATTGATCGATCCTTTCTCCAGCAGCTCCCCTGCATAGTTGTAGATGGCGACGGGGTCCTTGGCCTGATGATTGATGGACTGGATTGGGCCCAAGACTTCAGCCCATATGCAGGCCCAACCATGGGTGGTTCCTGACATTCCCCCCTCCTTAATTTTGGCTTGCCCTCAAGCCAATGGAGATCGAAACCACCGGGATCCCAAGGCACTCGCAAGACCTTAATGTTGAAGAGAAATCTGCAATGACACCAAACCTGGTTATCTGACATCACTTTCTGGGGCTTCCAGCTCCCCTGCATTGGTTTTTGCTGTAACCATCTTGTATGTGCTTGTATGAGCTAGACAGAGACACACCATGAAGCCAGACGCCCTGACTGTCTCCTCGTCATGCCTGTCCATTGCTGAGGAAACTAGCTTCTTGACAAAGTATCGGTGGATATCATCATAACCCATCTCAGAAAAATCAGAAGTAGCTAATGTCACAGAATCAAGAACATTTGGCTTGCTGCCAACTGACATTGTCTCAATAAGCTCACTGGTAATGTTAGAACGAAGTATTTTAGGAGGTGGCCATGGCTGTAACTCATTGCACTGAGAAGTGTACCAATGCAGTCGAATCTTGAGTGAACTAACAATGGCCACCAGGACATGTATACTGTCCACTAGAAACACTCCTTGGCGAATGTATGCAGGTAGTATAAGCTGGCCCCATTTGTCAATATCAAGTAGCAGCCCAGATCTTACATCAATGATGAGATGTACAAGGTATACTTCTACTGTTCTCTGCAACTTCCAGCCAACATCAACAAAGCAAGCAGTGACACAAGGATAAATGTCATCAATATAATTATCACCATCTGTTGGTCAGCCAACTTCACCAACAATAATATTTTGTGCTTGACCATCGGTACTGACAGAGACAAGAAGAATTGGTTGGTCAAGAAGGAGAATATCTATTGCTTTGGACAGGATTAGCAAACTGCTACCATGCACAAGAAGGCGAGCATCAAGTAATTCTCCTAGTAGTGCTGTCAGATTTGGCGTGATAGTGTTCATCCTGCTTCTTAAATACTCATAGAGTTGGGCTTTGTACTGATCAGAAGGGGCCAACAGTTGATCACATAGCTCTCTGGTATTTAGTACCACAAGAAAACGACTTATCAGCTTGAGAAAAATTGCATCAGGATTTAATAATTGGCCCTTATGCTGAACTGAAACCAGAAAATGCTCCATATCAGCAGCTGAAATCTCATGCATAAGGATTGGCCACACAATCATTTGCACCACGCTTCCGCTAAGCTGCACAGCAGACCAACCCAGATAGAATGGTGACCATAAGCCAAAACTGAGCTGTGTGGAGTCCATAAGCATATTATGCAGTGCATACATTGACAGTGATGTCTCCAAGTAGGCTGCATAACCACAGAAAAATTGCCAAGGGATTGGCCTGAGATAGATTGCATTACCCTTGATCTCAATCAACACAAATGGTGACCATGGAGCTTGGATAACCACTTGAGCTGAGAACAACCAGAACTGCGCCAGGCAATGACTAAACAATCTCCCAAACACCTTCTGACCATTCTGACCACCATGTATCTTGGATGCTGAATAGAACATAACAACACCAATGGAGTATGCATGTATAAAGTCTGTGATGTACCTCTTCAGCATGTGAACAAGCTTCCCAAGAGTGCTCACAGTTGTAGATGCTGATACACTGCGCTGAAAGCTGTTGCGGACTTGCATCGAACACCTGGTGGTCGGTACTGGTGCAGGCTTCACTGCATGAACTGAGGGAGCACATGACTTGCTCCAAGCAACAGCCAGGTCCAACGAGGATGCTCCCAGTGCTGGAGTAGGGATTGGTGAAGCAGTCGCATCCCGTGGTGGTGGTGGTAGGAGAGCTGATGCGGCGGTGTGGCGCTGAGCATGGACGCAGCTGTTGTCACCCAGCCACTCGGTGTCCACTGGAGCGCGCGAACTCGTGATGAGCGTGCCCTGCATCGCTGTTGAGGACGCAGGGGAAGGCACGGACACGAAGGAGTCGTAGGCGGCCTTGAGCGTGTTGTAGGCGAAGGAGTGGGAGCGGCGCACGGTGGCGTCCGGGGGATCCGGCACGGTCGTGGGCGCAGGGAGTTGCAGTTTCCCCCGTGGAGCTTTGGGAGGAACGCCGCGGCGGGGATGGCGTGCTTGACGCAGAGGAGCGCGCCACCGCGGCAGGAGTAAGTGAGTGCGCCGCCGCTGCGGGTACGGAGGGAAATCGAGGACGACCAGCGCGGGCTCCTTCCCGAGGCGGAGGATGGTGGCCCGTTGCGTGACCTCGGAGAAGGACGGAACCAAGGCGGATGCGGAGGAACTCGCCATGGTCGACGGCCGCGGTGGGCGTGGTGGAGCTCGCCGCGGTCGGGCGGAGTCGACGCAGGACGCCATGGTCGACGCGGACGTAGAGGAAGACGCCCCGCGGATGGTGAAGCAGAGGAGCACGCCGCAGATCGGTTGAACCCAGGCGGCCGCAGGGAGTTCGCCGTGGCCGCGGCGTGGCCGAGGCCGTCGCGGAGCGAAGAGGGCGCCCGGGTGAGGAGATGCGGTCGGCGCGGATACGACGGCCTTGAGCGCTGGCGCCGGTGGACGGGGCGGACTGGCTGGTTCACCTCCACCACCTCCTCGCTCCGGGATCCGGAGCGGGGAACTTCCCAGGCTCCCTCTCCCCGATGGAGGAAGAGATGGGCGTGAGGCGGGGCGGACTCGTCGGCGGAGGTGTACTCGATGGCCGTGAAGCGGCGATGGGGAAGCCGCCCGGTCGGAGGAGAAGACGATGGGGTTGGTGAGGTCGATGTCGACGCGGATCTCGGCCGGTGGGCCCAGCGGTTCCGCGAAGACGACGCCGGGCGGAGGGTTGAGGTCGCTCCTCGGGACGGAGCGGGTTCGAACAACCCGCCCGGTTGTCGGCGGCGGCGATCTCCGTCGCGCCCAGCGCTGCTTGATGTTGCTTGTGCGGAGCCCAACGGCGGACCCCGCTGCTCCAGCGCCCCTGCGCTGCTCCATCCGAGCGTCGATCTCGTCGAGCTTCCTCTTGAACTCGGCATACCAGAGCTCGGGATCCATGGTATCGACGGAGCTGATACCAGATGTTAGCAACCCTAACTGGATTCACTAATCACAACTCGAATCAGGTAACAGATACACCCTACGAGATACAATCGACCCGCCGGCGGCGAGGTCACCTCTCACACACACAACTCTCTCTCTCTCCACACACTCGACACGACAACTTCAACTTCTCTGATAATTGATCGATCCTTTCTTCAGCAGCTCCCCTGCATAGTTGTAGATGGCGACGGGGTCCTTGGCCTGATGATTGATGGACGGGATTGGGCCCAAGACTTCAGCCCATATGCAGGCCCAACCATGGGTGGTTCCTGACATATACAGTAGAGAGCGTGTGAGAAACTGAGATTCTCTTAGAGAGACAGACCTTTATAAAAACTTTCCTATCTCTCTTGATGGCAATGTCATGGCCAACAGCCAGCAGCCTGTTGATCCACACAAGAGCATGATCTGCAACTTTTGCAACAATTGCATCTGAAACCTCAAGATTGGAAAGAGGTGGAAGAGGTCTGCAGAGGAACCAAAAAAGTCGTTCAGACTACCACTCTGAATGGACAGCACGTAGCCTAGTTACAATGGAAGTACAGTGTACATTGCTGATCACGCAAAATCACAAAAGTCTAAATATCAATTAGAGACATTGCAAAAATGAAACCAAATAAATTCAGGGCAATGAGGAAACCTGATTACACTGCTTAAAATTCAAATGCAATTAACTTCTAACAAGTTAACATATCATACACAATGACTTAGTGCTACAAGTTGCCGAAACAAAGTGGATAATTCAAAGATGCCGATAGGTGGGCCTACAAATATGTGGCCTGGCAATCTCAGAGTTTTATTTTATATTATCCGACACTGATAGAAAAACAAAGGAAAACACCTTGCTCCTGCAGAAGCTCTGATTTCATAGATAGCCACGTCGGTGCTAGCAACATGGCTGTCAAAGATGACATAGTAGAAATATTGAAAAGTGAAATCTATGCAACATATCTATGCAACATATATCATATACGTTAAACCTGTCAAACAAGGCATATAATTCAGAAAAGGATTTCAAGAACAGGACTAAGCAAAGAGGTGGAAACATACCTGAGCCTTCAAGAAAGAGGACAGGAAAGAAGTAAAAACAAATAATAGGTTCTGCATGTGCAAACTGGAGCTTTGTCTTTTCATACATACCATCAGGGCAGTTTTCTAAAATACCTATAATCTCTAGAGCCTTATACATACCATCAGGGCAGTTTTCTAAAATACCTATAATCTCTAGAGCCTTATGCATACCATCAGGGCAGTTTTCTAAAATACCTATAATCTCTAGAGCCTTATCTTTTCATGCTGCATTAGAGATATTGAAAGGTTATTTACATCCAACTCTAGAACCTAGCAGGCAAGTATCTTCAGAAACATATGGCACATAATTCCAGCTCCCTTTTCCATGTTTCACTCTTACCTGCTTTCAAAGAAACCAGAGGGAAAAAACATACTTAGTTATAAATTTGAGGTGATAACCATTGGCAACTGTAGCTGTAACATATCTCTAGAAGAGGTTCCTTTTGCTTCTTTAGATCAGGCTCCTTCCTTTTCGTGTATGCTTGGAAATTGTTCCAAAGTTAATGTTCTTTACAAAGCTACAACAAATAAAAAGGGGGAACACAAGCTCATTTGTGCATGGCCCTTCTAAACAGAAAAATGATTTTTCAATATGTATCTCTGCATCCTTATCAAGATCCGGGAAAAGTGTGTGCACAGAAAATTCTTCAGCCAAAAAATTCAGCTAAATCGTAAACAAAAGAGAATGAACATCCCTGAATCTGATTATTCTAACCAATGGTACAACTAAGCCATGTTGCACTTGAACGCAGCTGCTCCAACGGCACAACTTACAGTCGAAGCCAAACATAAAATCGCATGCCCGCTCATTTCATCGAACACCTGTTGCGCGTTTCCTCATGGTCGATGCCCTTGTCCGATGTGCTAGTTCTGCCCTGCCCTCACGGCCAGGGGACGACCGCCGCACCACACTACCACCAGCCACTCCCACCATAGGAGTACATCAAGCTGTACTCGCATTGCACGGACCCAAGCCCGTACGCCTCTGCTTGTTCAGCGTTAGGAGAGCGATGCATCCTTAGCCTTACCGATTGGATGGTGGACTGGAGTGGATGGGGTGGCTCGAGGCTGGCCTTCACATGGTGTCGCTGATGCGCCGAGCGCCGGGCCCGGGGAGGGCGCCCGAGAGGTGGTCAGGGGAGGCATCGTAGGAGGAGACGCCGGGCTGGACGAGGAGGCAGCGGCGGCATCGAAGTCGCCGTAGGCTACGCCCAGTGCATCCGCGTCAATGATGCGCCCAGGGTCGTGGCGGCGGATGTCGGCGTCTGTAGAAGCGGCGCTTGGTGGCGGAGGTCTCCTCGAGTCCTTGGTTTCCAACGGCGGATCGCGGTGGGGATCGTGGCGAGCTGGGCGTCGTCGTGGCTGGTACAGGGGCAGGGGAAGGGGCAGGTCGGCGGCGGCGAGGCTGGCGGCGCGCTTCGGCGGCGGCCCGTGCGTGGGGGGCGGCGGGGGCAGGGCTTGCGCCGGGCGTCGGAGAGGGAGGAGGAGCGGACGAGTGGGCAGGGACGGTTGCAGGAGCCCCGGGCAACCTATCGCGCGGGGTGGAAGGCGAGGTGAAGCCGGGCGGACTTTCACGGGGAGGCAGGGTGAAAGCCGGGTCGACGATTTACTTTGCTTCTTTTTAGTAGTACTTAGGAAATATGCTTGCGCGCGTTGCCACGCAAAAAAAAAAAAAATCAAAACTTTGACTTGTGCATTGCAACGGGAAGAAAATAAAGACTATATTGCGAAATTGTATTGAAAATAAGAAAAATATTTGTTTATGCAAGTACAATTGTAATATGCTGACTGAATTCATAATTAACAACAACATTTAGGATTTCTATGTATAATTACCCACTATATATGTACTGTCATTATGAAGTAAAACAGAGTATATGTCAATGTATAGTTGCGATCGCCACACAGATGCATTGCTCCCTCCTTGCAGATGATGTACCTAGTTCCCTGATTCGACTGCCACTTGGAAGGCAAATATGCCCATTACTGATGCAAAATTATTATTCCCTGCAACAAATATCAACCAAAGTGATCTAGGCAATGTGGAAATTAGAAATACGGCGGTGTGTAACTCATTTTAGCTACCCTTTAGAAGTAAATTGATTCTGACAAAGAACACAAAAGTTCAGAGCTGACATATGAGTAGGCTTTTCTTATGTGATACAGAACGTGCATCATCATTACATGAACAACATTTACAACAGCATAATATATATGGAGTTTCAACATGCATCTGAGATATATTTGTGATGCGCAACAGTTATCCGACAAACAATTTTGTTTTCATTGTCACTCTAGAAGGGGGACAGTAACTATATAAGCAAGAAATTAAGAGTAACCTGATAGCAAAATTTGCAGTCACAAAACGTGCTTACTTCCACACACAATGCAGTTTCATTTTCCAGGTCTTATGGTAGATAAGCATATCATTCTACTTGTAGGACATACATAACTCATTGTTCTCAGAAGTACTTCGATCTGCTGAGCTGTGTTGTTAAAGAAAGTACTATTTCTCTTTGCTGCTGGGTTCGGCCTAGGGTCTGTGATGGCCGGGACGAGTAGCCGAACAACCAGCTGTGGCCGCACTCGGTGGCCTAGGTTGCTGGTGGAGCCAGTTTGGATTGCCGCGGTGGACGCCCTGGCTGCCAGTCCATCTCCAGGCAACGTTGCGAGGAGGCGCTCCTCTAGCTTGCGCACACGCCGTCGTCCATCTCCAAGCGTGCCACGAGGAGACGCACTTCCAGCCTGTGCTCGCGCCGTCAGCCGGGGAAGTAGAGAGAAAAAAACGACGGGACGGGAAAGATTGGATTCGATGTGGGCACGCACGCCATAGTTGGAGAAGACGACGGCCGGTAGTAGAGGGATCGGAGTGACAGCACTGCTAGCTTAGCTAGTGCGTCTGCGTCTGCAGGATCAGAGGAGCAACGGCACTTGTAGTAGTAAAGCTGATGACGACGACGGCCATGCACCTGCAGCTCGCTGATGACACGACTGCTGCTGCTGCTCACCATGCACACGTGCACCAGGTGGGAGACAATAACGACGAGGGAGGGCATCTGCAGCGCCATATGGCGGCCCTGCCTGAAGTGGCCAAGGCGTTCTCGGTGCAGGAGCCACCGTGACCGGCGGACGAGGAGGCCTTGGCAGGGCGGCAGCGGATGTGGCCAAGCTCTGGCCGCGTTCCGGCGGCACCTCGAGGACCGATCGGCGCACCACCTGGGGTACCCGTACAACCTGGACTTCAACTTCAACCTGGCGCCGTTCTTGCAGGGCCTGTGCATCAACAACCTTGGCGACCCGTTCGTGGAGAGCAACTACGGCGTGCACTCGAGGCCGATGGAGGTGGCGGTGCTCGACTGGTGGTTCGCCAGCCTTTGGGACCTCGGCCCCGCGTCACCAGCTGTGGCACCGAGGGCAACCTGCACGGCCTGCTCATGGGCGGAGGTGTTCCCGGTCGGGGTCATGTACGCCTCCGCCGACTCGCACTACTCGTCTTCAGAGCGGATTTGGGTACGTAGGGAGAGGCAGACGGACAGCTGGAGGCAGGCAGGCAGACGGAAGGCAGACGGGCGGATTTGGGTACGTGGGGAGAGGCAGACGGACAGGAGGCAGGCAGGCAGACGGAAGACAGACGGAAAAAGGTGGGCAAGAAATTTTTTCTCTTTATTATTAGTAGGTATAGATATATACTAGTCGGGCTGATCCTTAGCCTGTTGGTCAGATATACACACTAGGTTGTGTTATTCGTGAGCTATAGGACAGATTTGTTGGGCTTCATGTGGACCGATAATTAGCAAGGTCAATATGGCAATAATTAATGCATACATAACTCTTGATGTTGAATGCGTTCTAACAAAATGTAAACACTTCCCTCTATTGCTCCTTATGGCTAACGCACACATGTGTCAATAATTAACACCTTCACGGCTAGCACCTTCCCTTTTGCTCAATAATTGAAGATCAAGATCACTTCAGTTGTCCTACTATGTATTAACCACACATAGACATGTAGATTGCGTGCTTGCTCTTTTGTACTCAAAACTCACAAAGTACGCAAGCAATGTCACAACTAAGCAATGTTTCTTTATAAAAATGAAGTCCAATCTTCTTAGCAACAAGTTAGAGAAGTGTTAACCACACATGATCTATCAAATCTCATGCGTGGATCAACTGTCAAGGTGAAACTACAATGATCATAAAAACATAGGTCATTTGTTTTGCAATAACTTAAAATATTTTTTCATCATCCCACCCTGCTTACTTTAATTTAATGAATATTATACATAAAAATGTTCATCATTTTCAATTACATAATTTAATTAACTTGACCTCTACCAACCATATAATCGCTTGAATAAATTTGAACAATTCATGTTGTCATTTGTTGAAGGTCTTGAAGCATGAGGTGAAAGTGGAAAAAAAACTTTGAGAACAGTAAATTGTAATAACTAGCAAATATGCCTGTATGCGTTGCAATGAGTTATATAAAATATTATTTAGTATTTTTAGCAGTGATGAATATAATTTTTAATGATAATTTATATGGTATATATTTGAAGTAAAAAGTTTATTATTATATTTTTAATATCATTGTCGATATCAATTGGGCACCAAATATTGGAACAATGGTAAGAGGATGTAGAGATTGAGTTTAGAGGAATTATGCAAGTTGAGCAGTGATTTAGAGTTAGGATGAAGAAGTTATGAATTTCCAAAGTTTTATAACGGATTTATAATTGGATTATACTTTGGAAATAAATCTGAAATTTTAGGTAAACGCAATGAAAGTGAAAATGCTTGGGAAGGTTCTTGGGTGTATCTAGTTTATTTAAAAAATTTATGTGATTTTTCTGATACATGGAAATAGGGTTTTCACTCTTCCGTGTACACTGTTCGATGCACCTAGCAATTCTCCCAAGGCTGACGCGTGGGGTCCAGTTCCCTTTTGAGGCTGACCGCCACCATACCGTGGGCTTGGTTCACCCTCTTGTGGACCGATCTGAGGGTTGCTCCTTTTCCCTCTATATTTCACGTGCTCCTTGTCTACGGAGCAAGAGAGGGAAGGGTGGACCAATGACAGATGGGTCCCACAGAGTGTGGTATTGCCGTGGCATTGGATGCCTGCTGCCTGTCCGTCGTTCCCCTCCCGAACAGAGAGGGCGGGTGCCTAGTCACGGGCTCGCCCGTCGTCTTCCTCTCCTGTTCACCAATCGAACCGAAAAACAGAGGGCAGGGGAATCAGCGCAGAGGGACAGAGCGCCCCGGGCAGCTCCGGCGGCGGCACCGCGATGGCGGACCGGCGCGCGTGCGGCGACATTCGTGAGCAGAGCAGCGGCGACCTCCGTTGCATTGTAGGGCGTCCAGGGGATGCGTTCTGGCTCGGCGGCGGCTGCCTCGTCTCCGGTGTACACGCACGCGCGCGCGGCGGTGTTCATCCGGAGGGACTCGGCGTTCCGGCGGGCGCGGCGGACTCAGCTGCGTCGAGGGCGGCATAGGCCTTGGCAGTCCGTGGCTCGACAAGCACGACGGCTTCGGCAGCAGCGGGCGAAGCAGGATCGCTATTCTAAAACGTGAGGGAGGGGAAGAAAAAGAGGCGGAAGGAAAGTTTGGAGTCGATCGGGACTCGAAAACGAAGAGGCGAAAGAAACCGACGGTGGAAGAAAATGGAAGGGCAGATTGACACAAATTTTCGCGTTTTATTAAGTAAGATGTAGATATAGATCTTAGCTAACTGCCCGTGCGTTCGACGGGAAAAAACAGAATACCACGATACCATACCTATGAGTGTATATTATACTATTACCTAAAAAAGATATTTCCGTCATGATGTTTAGAGCATCAATATTACATAAGCCTTCATAAAAGATAGATAATTAAAATATAACATTAATATTTAGAAGAAGCATGTTTCTCATCGATATTTATAATTAAAAGAAGCATGAACTCTCATAAAGTTGTCGAGATTATGAACAATGCTAATATTTAAAAGAGGCATGCACATTTTTCATAGAGTTGTCGAGATTAATGAACATTGTGTCACCTTCCACGTCTAAAATACAACCTACATAGAAAAGAAGCGATCCCATGCATGAAGGCTCAGCAAATTTGGAAACAGCGCACCATCTGTTCTTCGAGTGCCCGTTTGCCTTGCATATTTGGGATTTGGTGGCTGTGTGGAGTCGATGCCCGGCAATTCGTCCATCGGCATGGGAGCAGGAAGCAAATGGTAACCTGGCCATAACCGAGTGCCTCATGCAGGTTGCCTCGGCAGGAAGAAGACTCATACAGTGGCAATCCTAACATTATGGAACATCTTTTTTTGAAACAAACCAGGCGGGAGAGCTACCGATTATATTAAAAAAAGTTAAGCTCGGATCGAGCACAACGAGGCAACAACTAGGCGACCACAAACCACAACAACAACCACCGAGACAACAAAGACGACTACCAACAACAACCATCAAGACAACAAAGACGGCTACCAACAACAACCTACCGACAACGACGAACAGAAAAAACCCTACGACATATTACGAAGAGGCAAAGTGACCTCCGCCACAAGGTTCCGTAAGGCGGGACCTTTTAAACCCATCAACGAATTGAGGATGTCTGACGGCAACAGTCCCTTCAAGAAGTGTACAACGTCTTGAATTGCGTCGTCATCGAGCTTCCCATCCTTCCCAACAATGCCCAAAATCCCCTAACACACCGCGTCGAGCAAGACGACCACTTCTGTGAAGCGAAGACTTATCATAGGACTTGCGTCGACGACGACGACTTGTTGTCACGGAAGGTGGCGAAGAGGGGGGTACTGGAGGACATGCCACATCCTGCTCCATCCTAGTTGTGCCACGCTCCACATCGGAGGGCATGACAATAGGGTCCTCAATTGTCACACCCATACCGATCTCAGCTTCTTCCTCATCGGACGCATCTTCGCCCAAAACAGTATCTTCAAGAGATGTATCACTCTCCTCGAGAAGTCCAATGGAACCTCGGTTGATTGTCCAGCGACACTTGTAGTGGTGAGTTCTTCGATGGAGATGACAGCTTGGCACAAATTTCCTCCCGTCCTTGCTCTTGGCACTCCTGTGATTGCTCCTTTTGATCCTCCAACACATTGTTTAGGTCCACCATGGCTACCGACTTCTCATCATGCTCCTCTTGATCCTCCAACGCATTGTTCGGGGTCCACTCGCCTTCGTCTTCGATCCCCGGTAGGCGTGAAAGGCACAAGAGTGTTGGAGCCGAAGAATGGTGAACTGGGGGGAACAAGGGCCAAATAGACCGACCAAATTGGAACAAAGGGGTCCTTGCATGGTGACTCGACGGTTTCCAGATGGTTGGCTATCCGGGCAAGCCACAATTTGATAGTTGAGGCCTCATCTTTGAGTGGACGCACCACCTCCTCAAGCTAAGATATGAAGAATTTTCGAGCTCGGCGAAGTGTGACTCCAACATAGGCCCAATCAAGGAATGAAGATCCGAGGTGGATGACCCATGTGAAGTGCGACCATTACAACCACAAGCAGCACAACGGAGATCGTGGTTAGTCGAAGCCAACAACGGATCACAATGCTCGTTTGGAGGATATGTAGCCACAACATCTGCCCAACTCTGAGTATTACGAACATGGTGATGCTGGGAAGGAGAGTCAGAGCACGGTGAAGCCGACGAATGCTGGAGGCGGCACTGCCGTTCCCTGTGCCCAGGACGACGACAACGAATGCAGCGGAAGGAGTCCTGGCAAGAGCTGACCTGATGACCACGGGCGAGACAGCGATAACATCTGCCACGAGCCCATGACTTGAAGGCGAGACTCCGATCCAACCGAGACTTGGATGGCGGGGGACGATGGCGCACGACACGGCCCGACAATGGGGTATGGGGGGTGATCCTCCGCACGGCGTCGAAGGCTTTGAGCTCGGCGAGGGGGCGGCATGACTCCTCACATGCTAGCTGCGAACACTGGAGCGAGCGGGGGTGGGAGGGGCGGCGGCGCTGCAGACGAGATGGCGGCGGCACGAGGGGCAGGCAGCCGAGCGGCAGGGCAACGTGGCGGTGGTGAAGATGGAGTCGGCCGGTCGGGTCGGTGGGCGGCGACGCCGGATGCGTAATAGCCGGGCGTTGAGGGGTGGCAGCAGCCCCGAGCTGCAGAGGTGCTGGTGCCGTGACCGGAAGGAGAGGAGGCTTGACAACCGCCGCCGGATCCGAGATGCCACAGACACGCGAAAGACGAGGCCGCAGCGCCGTCCGGCCGGGCGGGTCCGTCGGCCGAGCGGAGAAGGCAGAAGCACCGCCGCCCGTCCACGGCGGCGCGGGAGCAACGCCCACCAGCCCGGGAGAGCTGTGGCCCCGAACGGCGCCGCCGCCGAGGAGAGGCGCCCGCGAGCGGCCGACCGGTCTGGGAGTGGCCTCCGCATGCGCCCCGCGACGAGCGAGTGCGGGCTTGTTGCTCACATGGTGACCGATGGCAGCTGCGGTGGAGCTTCCCTGATCTCCCTGTGCGCGGAGCGAGAGGAGCTACAAAAAGGGATGGATGAAGAGAGCTACAAGAGGAGAGCTCAGATCCGAGAGATTTTGGGCTGGGGATGCTGGAGCTGGGAGATCACCCAGCGGCGGCGGGCGGCTGCGCTCCGTGGAGCGGTTGCGTGCTGCAGGGCCGAGAGCTCTCAGCTACTGGCTTTTGGGGACTTTTCGTGAAGCTATCCATCCATTTTCACTGGATGCTCAAGGCTGCTCAACATTATGGAACATCTGGAGGCAAAGAAATGAAGTTGTTTTCAGAGGAAACAACAGACCCTCAGCGACTCTGATGAGAGAGATCAAAGATATGGCAGCACAGTGGGCTCTAGCGGGTTGCAAAGTGCTTCATGCACCATCGGTTGTTAATTTAGTTAGCGAGTAGTCAGTTTATCTCCTAAGCCCCATTCTTGCCTAGATAAGATGGGGAAGCGCTCCTCGCGCGTGTAATCGAACTTTTGCTCTCCTCTTATTTAATCAAAGCCGGGTAACCGGATCTTCAAAAAAAAAAAAAAAAAAAAAACTGGGGTGTCATGAAAAGAAGAAATTGCATCAAGCAACATGCTACAAACAACAGCACAAAGTGTATTTGGCTCAGCATAACTGCTTCGCAGATTGTATATTTGATTGAAAACATAGCTAAATCAAGGTAAATCCTAACTGTAAGCATCTATTATGGCTATAAATGTTCGTTGTTTGTGTGCTATAAATATGTAGTTAAGTTAATGTAAACATAATGGTTAAATAGATAGAACAAATTGAGGACACATCATAGTCGACGAGTACATCTTATGCAGATTTTTTTAGATTAAAAAACAGAAATTAAGAATCTCAGTAAGAATGATAAAAAATTATTTACTTGGCATGCAAAATTAGCTAAGACTGTACGAGGTGAAGGAAAAGGTTCAGAGCCACAACAATCATTGACTGTATATAACGTTCAGAATAGGAAAAGGTGAAGAAAATAGGTATAACACTCATCTGACCAACAATGTGTTGACACAAAATGTGCACTGTGCCTCACACACAGCAAGCCGGATTAGCTAGCTTCCAAACGGGTGCCCGGGCGTCTTGATTCCGGAGGCGTGCCAGTCAGTTTGACCTGAAAACTAACAAGGGATAAAACCATGAGAGCAGGAACATGCCTGGTGAGACCAAGACAGTTCCTCATATACGGCCCTGAAGCCACTTACGACGACATATAGCTATAGAAGCTATCTGCCAATAGGTTTAGAGATGCATTCGGTAAGCGTAAATAAAGCATGTGAATGTACAGTTGCCGAATGATCATAAAGAGACATGTATGAACAAGTGAAATTCGATCATCAAGATATAAGATTGTAAAACTCATGACATAGATCGATACCACTGCTAACATGTTAATTATAAACAGGTAACTCATAAATATAAACCTAATCTAAATAACACATGCATAGGCTATTCCAACTAGTCTGCCACACGTCTAGTTTTCCTAAAACCCGTCCAGCGTAAACCCTAACAAGTTAATCCACCGCATGATACAACTTGTTATAGATCTAAACCACTCTTTACAACTAGATTAATCCACCGCATGATACAATCTAATCATAAAAAGCTAAAAGCATGCATATATCTAGATAGATCTATAAATACTCGTTACTCGTTAAAGCGTAACCGTATTCGGCAGGCTTACCGAATCGGGGTCCATGAAGAAGGAACAAACAAGTAAAACGTAAAAAGAAACCTATCGATTAAACTGATCTCTAGTCCATCGGATGACTAGCTCTAGAGTAAACCAAAGACCCGCATCCGCCGCGACGGTATCCGGTCCCTGTCAAGGCTTATTCTACATCTAACGTGCATGAACCCGCAACATGTAACAACTTAGATTGATCTAAGCTCGGCTATGATAATCATGAGATCTACTTGTCGCAATAAGATGAACATGAAAGCATTGAAAGACAGATAGATCTTATAAAAGGTATGAAGCCGAGCCCTATCAATCTAAATTGGACAAAAAGAGCATGTGCAAACATATAAAATAAATATAAAAGCATGCAACACGTGATAACTTAATGAATCTATTAGATCTTGCCAAATCTAATAGAGCTGATAACTAGCTCTGAGCTAGACCTTAGCCTGCCGCACGACTCATGATCTAACAGAGAACCCTCTTGCCCCAAAGCTTAAATCCACCGGATGATACTAAGCATGGTAACAAGACTACTTGCACATAATCTAAATCCACCGGATGATACTAGACATGATGCAAGGTTGCCGGTACTTACTGAGGTCGACGGATAGATGGTTCCTCTCGAAGCAACTCGATGACACGACTTGGACTCGAAGGTGGCACGGGGCCGGTTTGTTTGTATTGATTGTAGAGAGTTTTTTACAATGGTCGAGGGTCACCATTTATACCCCGGACGTATTAAGAGTCTTAACAGACTACGATTACAAAGAAGGAAAACCTAGCTAAAGGATAACTTGGACTCCAAGTCTTTTCGAGTCGTTGATGTCGTGTACATCGTGGGCCCTTCCCCTTCGGGTAGCTTGCCTCAACGGCCATCAACTTGCCGAATCTCCTCTGATAACCGACCGCACGAAGCCTTGCCGAATCCCTGACTCAGCCGAATAGTGATGGGTTCCCGAACGCACAGATAGCCTTACCGAATACTGTAGCTCTGCTGAACGGCGATTACCGAATACCTTGCACTGCACGGGTTGTCTGTCGAATGCCCTCCTTGCCGAATGCTTCCCATTAGCATCTTGTACTGGCCTTCATTAGCATCTTGCACTGGCTCACCTGTCATCCTAGGCTTACCAAAATTCGGTGTTAACATATGCCCCCCCCAATTCCAGGATAAAAATGACTTTATATTCGGAATTGGCCTTTATTGAATTTCTTAATTCTCAATGCAAATGGCACCAGTCGTTCCAACTTGTCGAGGATTTTTCGGCAATCATCCAATTAGCTTCCCATCCTGGGTTAAATCATGGAGTAAGAAAATGTACGCGTTTGTTTTCACACCGTGTCTCTTGGCCTTCCTTCTGTGTATAAATACCAGTTGATACCTTTACCGAATCAGCATCTAAACCCTTCACACTTTTCGGCCTCTCTCTTCAACTCAAACTCAAAAAATCATGGCGAGCGCAGGCAACAAGCGTTTTCCTGAAGACAAGGCCGAAGGTTCTGACCTTCGATCTGCTAAGAAACCGGCAATCGAGTAAGTTTGCTCATATCTCTCTTCGATCTCCTTCCTGTTCCTCTTTACTTTTCTAATTTATTGTGAATCTTCAGCGCCGGTGCTGAAACAGAGGTCCAAATGCTGCGCCGTCTGCTTGAGGCGGAACGGATGGCACATCAAAGGACCCTCCAAGAGCTAGAGGAAAGGGGAGGATCACCTGGACAGGGTTCAAAGGCATCAGAATTTCATGGTGGACCATGTGAACCGTAAGTCCCTGTTCATATAACCGAATGAATTTTTCTGCTTAGAATCGGTAGCTCATCAACTCCTGTCTTTCAGGTCAAGGTGCGGGCTTCAACCGCCTGATCAACGCTACCAAGAACATGATCGACGAAGAGGGTAAACCAGGCCCTGATCATGCGCGGAGGTTGCGCGCCGCGTTTCATCGTCTGAAGACTGTTTACAACAGTCTTTTTGATAAATAGAAAATTTGTAATTCATATGTAACATCCTTGCGGTGGCTCTGCCTCCCCTTTTATTAGTAAAATTGTTTCCTCTACACTTGAATCTCTGTGTAGTCTTTTCTGTTTGATGAATACATATCGATCGGCTTTTTAGATGACTTCCCGAATAAAACAACCGAATAGTACCTTGTCGAATGCATGGCGTCAGCTTCGACCAATTAGATTTCGTTTCTGCAAAATGACTCGGTTTCTGGAATATTCACACGCCGTCCAGCAATCCCATTAATGCACCTCCACTTTCTCTTCCCCCGATAAACCAACCAAGGGCAAAAATGTAAGTCCGACGCTTAACGTTAGGGTCTTTTGCACTAGAGGCGATACGTGTCGTATCGGCTTCACCAGAAATTAATCTGATTTTCCTTGATTCTATCAAAGACCCCTTTGTTTGACTGATTAATTCACGGCTTCCATGGAAAAGCACCCTTATTTTCGTATTCTCGCATAACGTTTAGCCTTCCCATTTAGTGTCAGTGTGTTCCAACTTCCTCCTGCGCCGGCTTTATATAGACCCAAAACCATCTCCAGCCGCTACTTCTCTCTCGCCGAATGCCCTGTCTTTCTCCTTAGTTCCGCTGTCGTCAACTTCAAGGAGCTCCAATGGCGGACAAAGGGAAGGAGGTGGTTGACGAGTCAGCGCCCAGCCGAGGCTCTCAGGCTCCAAAGAAACCACGCGTACCCAGGTAAGATTGAATTCATGAAATCTATCCACACCTTTTGTCTCAAACTCATTTCGATGTGTTTGTGTTTTCTTGGTAGCTTGTAGATACTCCCGGAATGTATGTTCGGGACCAGTCACATTCCAATCCCGGTCCTCTCAGACTCCTCTGACGAGGATCTTTCGGCAGACGCTGAGAATCTCCGTCAGAAACTTCGTCAGAAGAAACACCGGTGCAGAGAACTCCGGGTGGATCTGGATATGACAACGTCCTATGCCAACGCGGAGCGCGAACGCCGCATGGCTCTCGAAGCTCACATTGGTGGTAAGCTTATTTCTGAATCCGTTTTCTTTTGTGCTTCATCCATGTTTTGTCAGTTAACAGACTCATGATTGATTTCAGATATGTCTGAGCGCCACAACTGTCTCCTTGAAGCCGTGGGCGGTCTGGTAAAGGCGCTCGACCATCCAATGGATCCGCCTGTACCGCGTCTGCAGGCTGCTCTTGACCGGATCAAGGAAGCCCTGAAGAAAAAGAAGGATTCTGCCGAGTAGTAATAGGTATCTAGGATTAGGCGCTGTGCGCAATCCATGTCTGGTTTGGCTATCACTGCCTTTGGCAATGCTTTCAAGCATCTTGTAAAAACTATGAATGAGTAAAGTCCTCCTTTTGTTGTACGAATTTTGTTCTAAAGGCAACATTTTGCTCTGTCGGCTATTTCAGACTGTGTGAAATATTTTTCAGCTAAAGGCGATGTTCATTCATCGGCTATTCTCTGTTCAGGATTGATCTTGATTTTCAGGTTACCTCAACGCTAGGATAGAATTTCTTGAGAAATTTTCCATTGATAGCTGCTTTGAATTCTTCTCCTAACAGAGACTTTAAAATATACGCGTTGCCAGGCACTTGCCGAATGCACGATCTTTAGACCCAATCAGTAATATAGCCTTCCAAACTAGGTCCCCTTCTGAAAATTGTTTGACCTTGACTTTCTTGTTGTAGTACTTGGCAACACGCATCTTGTTCTTCTCAATATTCTCTAAAGCTCTTAGATGAATCTGGTGCAAATCTTCTAATTCATCCATCATCAAATTCTTATAATCTTCATTCTTCAAATCCTTCTGTAGCATGACTCGTCTAGAACCCGATTGCATTTCCCAAGGTAGTACAAAGCATGATGCCCGTATACTAATTCATAGGGAGATGTCTCGAGTTGACCCATGGCAAGCCATTCAAGTAAGCCCATAGAGCCTCATCAAGAACCAAATGCCACTTCCTAGGCTTCTCATTGATCTTCTTCTGAATAATCTTGATCATAATCTTGTTTGAAGCCTCTGCTTGGCCATTGGCATGTGCGTAGTAAGGAGACGAATTATGTAATTTGATTCCCATCTCCGGGCAAAGTCACAAAACTCGAAGAGGTGAACTGAGTTCCTTGGTCAGTTGTAATAGTTTGAGAAATCCCAAACCTGTAAATTATATGCTCTTTAACAAAATTGACCATATTCTCTCGATGTAACCTTCTTCAAGGGAATGGCTTCAACCCACTTGGTGAAATAATCCGTAGCCAAAAGCACAAACTTATGGCCTTTGCTAGATGGAGGATGAATCGACCAATCAAATCTATGCCCCAACCTCTGAATGGCCAAGGTTTAACAATAGGATTTAGGACAGATGCTGGAGCTCTCTGAATATTATCAAACCTTTGACAATCTTGACATCCTTTGTAATACTCAAAAACAGTCCTCCAACATGGTCGGCCGAAATAACCTCGTTCTTCTGATAATCCACTTCATTCGGTAAGCCGATTGGTGTGCACCGCATAGTCCTTCATGCACCTCATACATCATCCTTTTGGCCTCTTCATGATCCGGGCATTTAAGCAAAGTACTCCATCTATAGATTTATAATATAATCGATCATTAAGGAGCACAAACTTAAGAGCTTTATACCCGAGCTTTCGGGAGACTTTTTGTGATGGGTTTTTAGGTAATCGGTAATCTCCTTCCTCCGGTCATTATCTACTTGATCACTACCGAAAAGCATGCTCGTCTATGGCGAAGACTTCCCGACTCTCTCACGATATCCTGAAGCACTTTGAGCCAACCTGTTTGCTTCTTCGTTATGCTCCCTTGGAATGTGACGAAATGTCACTACCTGAAAGGTCTTTAGCAGCTCTTGGCACTTCTCATAATAATTCCTCAAGATGTCATTCTTGCATTCATACTCACCGGTTAGTTGTTTGATCACCAATTCTGAATCTCCAAAGATCTCGACTGCAACAGCCTCTACTTCCACAAGAAGTGAAGTCCTTTGAGCAATGCTTCATATTCTCGCTTGATTGTTGGTAACAAGTAGCACTAATAGGAATAGCAAATTCAAAAGTTGCCCCCTTGGGTGAAATTAGCAAGAAACCAACACCATCACCTTTATCACAAGACGATCCATCGAAAAATAAAGCCCAAGGTGCAATGCTAACCATATCGGCAGAAAAGATCACGATGTTGGGTAACAAAATCAGCAATAATTTGACCCTTGACAGCCTTTGCCGATTCATATCTTAGGTCAAACTCAGATAAAGCTAAGACCCACTTACCGATTCTACCATTTAAAATCGGCATTGATAACATGTGTTTAATTACATCAAACTTAGATACTATCACACATTCGGCATTCAACAAATAGTCCCAAAACTTGGTACATGAGAAATAAACACATAAGCATAATTTCTCTATAGCCGAATACCGTGTCTCGGGATCTAACGGTTTTCGGCTAAGGTAAGCTACCACTCGCTCTTTCCCATCTTCCTCTTGTATGAGGGCCGATCCTATTGTTAGGTTATCGGCCGCCATGTACAACTTGAAAGGCTTATCAAGTCTTGGAGGAACAAAGACACAGTGGTGCCTTCATGTATTCCTTAATCTCATCCAAAGCCTTTTGCTGTACGTCACCCCATACAAACTTCTGATTCTTCTTGAGCTTTAGTAGCGGAGAAAACGGCAAGACCTTTTCTGACAGATTAGATATGAATCTTCTCACAAAGTTGATCTTGCCAAGTAATGATTGTAATTACGTGAGATCGGTTGGAGGAGCAATCTTTTCTATAGCTTCCACGCTTTTCTTCCCAACTTTGATCCCGCTTTTATGAACCAAGAACCCTAGGAACTCACCAACGTAAAACCCCAAAGGCGCACTTGTTTGGATTCATCTTTAAACCATGCTTCCTAGTGCACTCCAAGGTTTTTTCTCAAGTCGGCTAAATGCTTCTCATAATCTCTTGACTTGACCACCACGTCATCGATATAGATCTCCACTATCTTGCCGATCAACTCATGAAATATATAATTCATGGCTCTCTGCTAAGTTGCACCGGCATTCTTCAACCCGAATGTCATGACCATCCATTCGAACAAACCAATATGGCCTGGGCATCTAAAAGCTGTCTTTGCAATATCTTTGATGGCCATAAAGATTTGGTTATAACCAGCGTTCCCATCCATAAAGTCGATGACTTCATGTCAGCAGCAGCATCTACTAATAAATCAGCAACCGGCATAGGGTATCCATCCATAGGTGTGGCTTTGTTAAGATCTCTCGAAATCTATACAAACCCTCATCTTACCATTCTTCTTGTAGACGGAACGATGCTTGAAATCCACTCTGCATATCTACATGGCCGAATGAAGTTTTCTTCTAATAATCTTTCAATCTCCTTCTTCACATCGGCCAATACCTTTTCCTCGAATATTTTTCGAGGAGGTTGTTTATAAGGACGATAACCTGGCTTGATAGGCAATCGATGTTCAACAATGGAGTGATCCAATCCAGGCATCTCTCGAGTAATCCCAAGCAAAACAATCTTTGAACTCCTTGAGAAGATTTATCAATTTTGATCTCGAACTCTTGATCTAGCCGAGCAACCGATATATGTCGGCCTCGGTTTGTCACCGTCTCCAATATCTACTTCTTCCAATTTGTCAGCCGACATGAAACCGTGCCCTAGTTTCCCTTTGTTGCCATCGATCGAGTTACCCATTAAAAATTGTTGTGAGAGCCGACTGCTTCGATCGGCTGTTGATCCCAGTAATAAGCATTAACAGGACCTCCTTCTTCCCAATTCCTGCCAGAGAAGCACTCTACACCATCATACACCCAGAATGAGGTTTCGGCAGCAGCGATGCTCACTGAGTCATCGGCTTGAACCACTTCAACTTCATCGTCGTTCCACTGTATGAGGACCTGGTGCATAGTGGAGGGAACACAACAATTGGCATGGATCCAGTCTCTCCCAAGAAGCAAGCTGTACGATCCTTTGCTGTCAATAACAAAGAAGGTGGTAATCAATGTCTTCGAGCCGATCGTTAATTCAACATGCACGGCTCCATGGGTGTCTGAAGGATTGCCAGCGAAATCCCTAAGAATCATGTCTGTCTTCAGCAAATCCCCCTCAGTCATCTCCAGCTTTCTGAAAGTCGTGTAAGGCATAACATTAATAGCAGCGCCTCCATCCACAAACATCTTCGTCAAAGGCTTCCCATTGACATACCCCTTCAGGTAGAGAAGCTTCAAATGATTATGCTTCCTAGGCCTGTCAAAAACTGCCTGTCTTGTCAAAGCCAACTGACCCAGGAGATCAATCATCTCCTTGCTATCGAAATCGGAGTAAGCCTCTTCATCGAAATAAGCATCTTCTTGATCTGCAGGAGCCATGAACTCTGATGGAAGATAGAAAACCATGCCCACATCGGCCGAATATTCGGGTTTGTCAAGTTTTTTCTTCGGGCGCCACACCTTTTTCCCTTCAGCTGTTGCCTCCTTGAGCTCCTTGTTCCTCAGACGCTGCACTCTTCTCTTCTGGCTCTTCCTCAATCCTGGAGGGCACCACTGTCCTTTCTGCCATACATACTCCTGAAGAACTTCTTCATCATCATAGTCCTCATAGTCAGCCCATGTCTGATCTGCAATTCTTTTGCCACTATGGAACCTGTTGTCATCTATTTTTAAGCGCCGATCATCCTTAAGGAAACGTGCCCCCAGTCTTTCTTGGATGGGACGGTGGTTGACTCAAGCCTGCCTATACCTGAAGTACTGCTCGCTACATTCGGGACAGTTGTTTCTAGCAGGCAACTTTAAGCCTTCATTCCAGCAGTGCCTAAAGAAAGGACAACCCCAGTGAGATTCCTCTTGCTCTCGCATGTATTCCTCCTGCTCCCTGTAGTACATCTCCTCCTCATACCTTTGCTGCTCTTCTGCAAGCTGCTGATCCCTGCAGTACTGCTTCTCCTACTGCCTCTGCCACTTGTTTAGTAGTATACGCGAAGTAACCCTAGGTTTTGAGGTCTCACCTTTTTCAGTTTGGCTATTCGGGAACCGAACCCTGTGTTGCTGGAGCTCTTCACTGGTGACTTGCTGACTAGGGTCGACTGAGCCGCTTTGCTTTGCCCTATCGAGGTCAGCACCTTTATCTTTCCCTTATCCTTGGGACCATTTGCGAGACCATATTCACAGAGAAAGAAACCATACCCACCGGGAAGGGTTGTTTGTCTACCTTCATGTTGCTATCAAACTTCAAGTGGCCTTCCTATATGGCCTTCTGGATGCGCTGCCTAAACATTCGGTAGTCGTTGATGGAGTGAGAATTAGTGTCATGGAAGCCACAGTATTTTTTGTCCTTTACTCCTTCAGGTCGCCGCATTGAATGCCCTTCTGGTAGCTTGACGCGCCCTTCCTTGACCAGCAACTCGAAAAGCTTATCGATTTGGAGACGTCAAAGTCGTAGGTCCCCCCGGTTACGCTTCAACCCGGTCTTGACTTGACTGTGTAGGCTCTTTTCCCCATACTATCTTGGCTGCGGCTACCTCATCATCATCGTCTTCTTCTTCTGCATCTTCCAGAAAGTTTTGATACATCTCATAGGCTACATTGCCCCCTTTCTCGTAACGGGTGTCTTTCTTGATGCTTTGAAACCGGTTGCCCATGACCGCCAAGCACCGTGAAAGCTGTCCAAGGTCTTCAAATTCCATGCCGACTAGCTTCTCCCTGATATTCGGGTGCATCCCACATATAGCTACCGCCGGCAACTGGTTGTCTGGCAAGGTCAGAGAGTAACAGAAGTTCTTAGTCTCTTTGAACCTGTGTAGGTACTCCTGGGGTGTCTCATTATACTTCTGCGTCATCCCCATCAGATCAACCAGCTCCTTCTCATTGGAACCACTGAAGAAATATGCAAGAAATTTCTGCTCCAGTTTTGACCAAGTTCCAATAGAATTGGCCGGCAACGTTGTAAACCATACGAAAGCTGGTCCTGTGAGAGACAACGGGAAGTAGCAGATCCTCCATGCTTCTTCTGTAGCAAGCTCTCCCAACTGTATCAGATAACGACTGATGTGCTCTGTGGTGGTAGTGTCATCTTGACCGGAGAACTTGGTCAAGTCAGTTGGAGGTTTCATCCTTGGAGGGAGCGCCACCTTGTTATACCACTCTGGATATGGAGACTGATACGCATAGGGCCGATTCTTGGGCTTCAATCCAAACTGGTTCTGCATCATATCGGCCATCTTATGTAGGAGTATGTCCACGCTTGAATTTGGGGGTCCAGATAGTTGACCTGATGTAGGTGTGTACCCAGGATTCGGCAGAGCATTGAGAGTTGAATAGTCAGTAAACTCAGTGTAGCCAGGTCCAAAGAGATTTCTCTGCAGCCTATTGTTCAGTGGAGAAATCATATAAACAGAAGGCGAAGGATTCCCAGGTGTGCCGAACGTAACATCCCCGTAGGTGGGATGGGGTGTCTTGGTCTCCTGAAGTTTCGCTTTGGGCTTTGGCTTCGGTGTTTCCTCACCTTCGTCAAAGCATCCCCAATAGTTGCGTACCCTTTCCCGGCTTCTTCGGCTCATGAAAGTACGTAGGTCGAGAGATTGGACCAAAACGCTCCTCAAAGTACTGATCAGCCTCGGCTCCAAAACTGTTCCTCATGATGTAACGGAAGGTGTTGAGGAAAGCTGAGTTGTGATTTGCCATTGTCTTGCCCATGGCCTCATGAATGACCGGCTGCATCTTGGCGTAGTCTTCGTCATCGTGACATCGGACTCACCAGGAAGCAGCACCCTTGGTAGCTCCATCTTCTAGAGGATTTTGCCACTCTTGTTCTTGGAGAAAGATAGCATGCACTTCTCCATGAAAGTAGTGCACTCTCTCTTCACCATCTCCTACATATCTGGTGGCAGGTCATCCACAGAGAGCTTGATGATTTCATCACCGTCAGGCATCTTGACTTCAAACTTGAGTGTCCCACCGAGCGTGCCTAAAAGTGTGTTGACACAAAATGTGTACTGTGCCCCACACACGGCAAGCCGGATTAGCTAGCTTCCAAACGGGTGCCCGGGCGTCTTGATTCGGGCGTGCCGTCAAAGTTGACCTGAAAACTAACAAGGGATAAAACTATGAGAGCAGGAACGTGCCTGGTGAGACCAAGACAGTTCCTCATATACGGCCCTGAAGCCACTTACGACGACATATAACTATAGAAGCAATCTGCCAACAGGTTTAGAGATGCATTCGGTAAGCGTAAATAAAGCATGTGAATGTACGATTGCGAATAATCATAAATGTACATGTATGAACAAGTGAAATTCGAACATCAAGATATAAGATTGTAAAACTCATGACATAGATCGATACCACTGCTAACATGTTAATTATAAACAGGTAACTCATAAATATAAACCTAATCTAAATAACACATGCATAGGCTATTCCAACTTGTCTGCCGCACGTCTAGTTTTCCTAAAACCCGTCCAGCGTAAACCCTAACAAGTTAATCCACCGCATGATACAACTTGTTATAGATCTAAACCACTCTTTACAACTAGATCAATCCACCGCATGATACAATCTAATCATAAAAAGCTAAAAGCATGCATATATCTAGATAGATCTATAAATACTCGTTACTCGTTAAAGCGTAACCGTATTCGGCAGGCTTACCGAATCGGGGTCCATGAAGAAGGAACAAACAAGTAAAACGTAAAAGAAACCTATCGATTAAACCGATCTCTAGTCCATCGGATGACTAGCTCTAGAGTAAACCAAAGACCTCGCATCTCGCCGCAAGACGGTATCCGGTCTGTCAAGGCTTATTCTACATCTAACGTGCATGAACCCGCAACATGTAACAACTTAGATTGATCTAAGCTCGGCTATGATAATCATGAGATCTACTTGTCGCAATAAGATGAACATGAAAGCATTGAAAGACTACGATTACAAAGAAGGAAAACCTAGCTAAAGGATAACTTGGACTCCAAGTCTTTTCGAGTCGTTGATGTCGTGTACATCGTGGGCCCTTCCCTTTGGGTAGCTTGCCTCAACGCCCATCAACTTGCCGAATCTCCTCCGGTAACCGACCGCTTTAAGCCTTGCGAATCCCCCGACTCGGCCCGAATGGCGATGGGTTCCCGAACGCCGTATAGCCTTACCGACATCTGTAGCTCTGCGAACGGCGATTACCGAATACCTTGCACTGCACGGGTTGTGCGCCGAATGCCCTCCTTGCCGAATGCTTCCCATTAGCATCTTGTACTGGCCTTCATTAGCATCTTGCACTGGCTCACCAATCATCCTAGGCTTACCAAAATTCGGTGTTAACACAATGTTACCAAAATTTCTGCAACCAGACTCCCTTGCCCAAACTAACAATGAAATTACCTAAGTTTCTGCAACCAGACTCCTATGATCCCTTGTTGAAACTACAGCTCAACTCAGATTTTTTTTCACGATCGGGTCATTCACCCGTTTTTTTCATTAAGAGGAGAAAAACCAAATCCAAAACCAAGATCAAAATAGGAAACAAACAAGAGCATGAGTTATGCCTATGTTGTGCAATTCTGTGCTTTCCGTGTATATATATGAAAACCAGATCATCGTATATTGATCAGTTACCTCTTCCAATAGGCGTGCTTTCCTGCGGTGGTATCGCTTAACCCTGGCATCACCCTCTACACCAATGATACTTATTGGTCGAGATCCTAAAAGTTAATCTTATCGTGTAAAAGTTAATTTTGGAATGACTTATATTTGGGATTGGGGGGGTATTTAGTTTTAGAATTACTGTGAAGTAGACATTATCTCCAAACAAATGCACATTGTCTGGAAGCGAATGCAGGGTTAGTGTTATCTATTCTGACAAATGCTTACTGTCTTTCAGGTATTCAGTTGTTGAGAATGACTGAAGTAGATGAAATGTTAATTCTAACACTGTGTGTTCTTTATGGATAAAGGGGAAAAAAGAACTGGCACCACCAGTTGGTAGCAGCAATTTAGAATAGGCGAACTCTGATCATTCAAGTTCTATATTGGCTAGCAAGTCAGCTACACCCGATGAGGCATTAAAACCCCTAATAAGCATGCAGCTTAGAGGGGAAACAAAAAGTCAAAAAATTCTAACCATGTTCGTGCAATCTGATGAAACACTTGACTAACCATAGGCACTATAGGGGACGGAAGCAGCTGAGGTCATTCAAGTTTGACCGCGAACCTACTGCTGTTGGGCCATGAATAATATTGCACTCAGAAACATCTAACTGACCTTAGGCTGGCCTGCCGTGCTGCGGGCCACGTGTGTTGAGCGCGTGGGGTGGTGACTGCGGCCGAGTCGCCGAGAGCCGCGCAACGGCGAGGACCGCACAGGACCTTGGCGGCTGAGGCCGACGGGGAGCAGCTGGAGCTCGCCTCTCTCCCTAGGCCGTGGCGGCTTGAGGTCGACGCGTGTCTCCTGGTGTCCAGCGGTCGGCCTCGACGACAGCGGCGGCAGTGTCACGCAAGCTGGGTCGCTGTCCTCTGTGCCGACGATGAGCAGCTGGAGATCGCCTCTGTGCACTCATCCGCGTCATAGTGTCCAACGGTGTCGCGGTGAGAGGGAATTTTGGCTGGCTCGTGTGCGTCAGCCGTCAGGGCGCGATCTAGAGCTCTCGCGAGATCTGCAGGGGACCAAAAAAACTCAATGTCACAACAATCATCATACAGGTAACAGAGAAGTGAAGGATGCAGATAGATCAGATGTGTACATGGATTGTGGAGCTATGGTTGCAGATCGGGGTTGAGCCTTCACTCCCTCTGGTGACGAGCATGTTTGTCTGCCTCCGTGAAGGGTCCGGTGGCGGTGACGAGAACGATGACATGGCCGAAGTTTAGCCGCCGAACCCATAAGATCTAATGGAGGCGCTGGATCAGCAGAGGTCGGGCAAAGCCATGCCGATGTGTCGCGGTTAAGAGACGATGTGAGGCCGGGGCCGTCCAGCGAGGAGCGAGGGCGCCGGGTGAAGCGATGCCACGGGGAGAGATCACTAGTACCGAAATCTTTTGGGTGACGGGCGATACATTTTTTCCGTGGCGGGCATATGCGCCCGTCACCAACAGAAGGTCACGGTAAATCGAAGGTTTATCCGTGGCGGGGCCACTTGACCGCCACGTTTAATAGATGAACCCGTGGCGGGCGCATTAGGATGCCCGCCACGGTAAAGATTTCGAAAAAAAAAAAAAAAAAAAAACAAAAGGACAGGCCCGCCAAGCCCATCCATGGGCCCGCCGAGCCCATCTAGGGTTAGGGGATCCACCGCGCAGCCGCCGCCTCCGCCCATGGATCCGCGGCGCCGCCCGGCGCCGAATCCGTGGAGGAGGCCGCCGCCGCCGCCGAATCCGTGGGGGGAGGAGGTCGGGCCGGCGAATCCGTGGAGGAGGAGGTCGGGGTCGCCGGATCCGTGGAGGAGGAGGCCGTCGCCGCCGGATCCACGGGGGAGGAGGTCGTGGCCGGCGAATCCATGGAGGAGGAGGTCGGGTCGCCGGATCCGTGGAGGAGGAGGCCGTCGCCGCCGGATCCACGGGGAGGAGGTCGTGGCCGGCGAATCCATGGAGGAGGAGGTCGGGGTTGCCGGATCCGTGGAGGAGGAGAACGCCGCCGCCAGATCCACGGGAAGAGGTCGTGGCCGGCGAATCCGTGGAGGAGGAGGTCGTGGTCGCGGGGATTGCTCGCCGCCGCCGTCGGGGCCATGTGCCGCCGTGGCGCCGGGGGATCCACCCGCGAAGAGGTACGAGGGCGCCGCGCCGTTGCGGATCGGCCTCCACATCGCCGGAGAGGGCGCGCCGCCGCAGCTTTTGGCCGCCATCTCGCCGGAGAGGGGGAGGAGGGCGGCGCGCCGTGGCGGATCCGCCGGGGAGGAGGGATTCGCCATGGGAGGGGAGGGGAGGGGGCCGCTGGGTGGGAGAGCGGTCTTTGGGATGGGGGAGAGCGCCGCCATGGGCGTCGGGCGCGGCGGAAGGGAGGAAGTTCGCCGTTGAAGAGAGAGGGTGAGGGAGAGGAGCGGGCGCAGCGCAGAGAGAGTGTGAGGGAGAGGTCTGGAACTGAGTCCTCCTAGGGTTTGCTCACTTATATACCTTGGAACGGATGTGGGCTGAGATGGGCTCGTTTGGGCCTTCTATTTTAGGTGACGGGCATGTTATAAACGCCCGCCACGGAAAGATTTTTGCGTGGCGGGCATCTTAATACGCCCGCCACGGAAAATAAATTATTTTGCGTGGCGGGCGTGTTAAGGTGCCCGCCACGCAAAAATCTTTCCCGCGGGCGGCAAAAACACGCGTCGCCACGTAAAAAGCAGGATGTGGCGGAGTATTTTCCGTGACGGGCAAAAAAAGTGCTCGCCACGGAAAAGATTGTGCGAAAGTGCTCGCAAAATCATTTCATTACTAGTGGATGACGCCAGTCGAGCCGAGGATCGTGGATGGTGTGTCCGGGGGCCGCGCGCATGGCGGGCGATAGAAGGGAAGGATCGTGGGATGCGCCGCGGCGCGGCCGTTTCTCCTGGACCGGAGGCAAGCGGGGGAGGCAAGGTGAAACCGTGAAAGCCGGGTGAAGTTTCGCGAGGGGAGGCGGGGTGAAATCCCGGGTGGACGATTTACTTTCGTGCTTTTTAGTAGTTTACGAACATGCCCGTCGCGTTGCACCGGGAGTAACAAATAGAACAAGAAATTATTATAATATAATGAGTAAAATGCACATGATCAATCCAACCCGACATGTTGCAACGGTTCTTCTGTGTTATCTTATTTTCTTTCCTTTGTTTCATAAATAATCACCTTAGGCAGACATCTCTCACTACTACAGTTTTGATTTACCGTTGCGGTTATTTTTTGATTAACCGTTGCGGTTATTGTAACCGCCACCGAGCTAAGGTTACGGCATCGGTTGATTAACCGTTGCGGTTATTTTAACCGCAACGGTTAATAAGGATTAACCGTTGCGGTTTTCTTAAAAATAACCGCAACGGTTAATGGAATAAAAAAAAAATAAAAAAATCCAGATCCAGGCCCAAATGGGCCAAGATCCGGGCCGGCCGCCGCCGTGCGCCACCGCCGCCGCCCGGGCTCCTCCACGGCCACCTCCCGGTCCACCGCCGCCGCCACCGCCCCCGGGCCCACCCGCGGGATCCATCCACCGGATCTCATCCAAAGACGATGAGCCACGACTCGGGTCCAGCCACCCCAAAGACCGGCGCCGGCGGCGTGGAGTCATTGTCCGCTTGGACCTCCTCGCGCCGCTGTATTTGTCGCGCGTCTCCTCCCCACGCGACCGCAAGTCGCCGCCTCACCTCCCGCGCCGGCGCAAGGCGCCCGAAACCACATCCCGCCGCTCCACTCGCATCCTCTCCGCCGCGCCCTCGCGCGCGCCGCTCCTTCCGTCACTCTCCTCGCTCGACCTCTCTCCGCGTGCGCCGGCCTCGACGACGCCTCCCTCGCCCGCCGCCCTCCTCCTCCCCTCCGTCCGCCGGGCGGCCGGGCGCTGGCGAAGCGGCGTGGGGTGGCGCGGGCGGAGGCGTGGTGGCGGCGTGCCGCGCTCGAGGCCGTCGACCTGTCCCACTTCGTCGCCGCGGGCAACCGAGCTAGGGTTTCCGCCGCCGCCAGGAGCCGGTCCTCTCCCAGGTCCACGCGCGAGGGGATAAGGTGAGGGGATGAGAGAGACACGTGAGGGTCGGGGTGAGGTGTTGGAGTGAGAGTGAAAAACCTAAGTGCCGGTATAGGGATGGGTATTGGGTTGGTATTGGGCTCTCTGGATATGTGTCTGGGCCTCATTAACCGTTGCGGTTATTGAGCATTAACCGTTGCGGTTATTTAAACAAAACCTCAACGGTTAATGAGCATTAACCGTTGCGGTTATTTAACAAAAACCGCAACGGTTAATCGATTAACCGTTGCGGTTATTCTCCTCACGATGGGGCTGATCGGGCGCCGATTTACCGTTGCGGTTTTCTAAATAACCGCAACGGTTAATATTTTGAAAGTGCAACGGTAAATCAAATCTGTAGTAGTGTCTTATCACCTGACACCCGCTGCTGTGTCTCGTTGGCTTGTAAGTATGATTAAAAAAATTTAGCTACTTTAGACTATATAAACCACTGAAGGCAGCTTACTAAATTATTTGACGTCACCGCAACTTACCCACTTGTCGGATCAGGAATGCTCCATGTTGTTCTGCTTGCTGGATCATGAATCCTAATCATCTGAAGAAACAACCCATATATCCATGTCATCCATCCATCACCATGTAGCCTGTCGTGTGCATAGCACGAATTTATGCGTTGAATGCTGTGATTCGGCAATTACAATTATAGTATGTTGCAGATGCACACCTTTTGATAGTGGAATTCACTTTGCAATCTAAAGTTTCAAATTTGTCAGCAAGAATGTAGTAATAGATAACTGTACAATGTCTTTGCCTGTACTCTGCATAACTAATTCGAATTGTTTCGTCGGCTAACCATTGTTTTAATAGGCCAGAACCCAAGTTCCTGTAGTTGGGTCACTAAAACCAAACTGATAACTCATATTGTGCTAGAGTGCCATAGAGAAAAGGGAGTCGGATTAGTAAGCACTTACGTTCAGAGTGGAGCTTGAAGGCCTTTGAACGGTGCCTTCTCGTGCGTGGCCATCTCGCCACCACCTGTAGTGGCCTGGCCTGCTGCCTCCGCATGCCACCAGTCCCACCACACCCTGCTTCTCGTCTCTATCCTGGCAAGCTCCCTCAGGCAATTTTTGTTATGCGGCGGGTTCTTGTCGGCGTAGTTGAGATCACCGACGAATAAGACCGGGTTGCCATGGGCTCCTCGTGGTGCACGAGCGTGTTGGTGTCCGGCATCAGACCAGCTCGCCGATGTCCGATGAGCTCCTAGCCGCAGCGGCAAGTCAGACCCCAGTTTCGGTGGCATCGTGAACCTGAAGGCCCGGCGGCATCGGGAAGACGTCCGCGTCCACGTTTAGTCCTTCCGTCTCAACCTGTATATGGTCTGGTCACTCTGGTGATGCTCAAAAAAAAAAAAAACCTGTATATGGTCTGGCTAATGCGGTTTTTGGGTAAAAACCCATCGCGGCAAGACGCGGTAGCAGGCACAACGGCGCCAAGCGTCGGGCCGCACGACCATGTCGCTCCTCCTCGTTGTTGTCCGTCGCCGCGCCTCCTCTTCTCGTTACCATCCGTCGTGGCGCCCGTTTGTCCGTCGCCGCCGCAGTTCTTCTAAATCCCCGCGGCCACGCTGGGTGCGGCTTGTGGCACGCTGTGGCCCTCGCACACCGCCGCGCCTTCCCTGGAGGGGCTTTGCCTGAGGAAGGTCCGCGCGGCCGTGACGTCCTAGAGCTTCGTCCTCACACGCTCGCGGAGCTTCATCCACATCACCGTGTCCGCTCGTTTCGTTGTCAGCCACCGCGCGCCATGCCCGCTCGTCGCGTTACCATCTGCCGCCGCCGTAGTACTTCAATTTCGACCTCGTCATCGCTCGATGCGTCCGCGCTCGACAGGCCCTGCCATGGCCGCCAAGCTATTCCTGCGCCTGCCACCGCATTGAAACTTGCGTGAGGAGTCAATCCAAGCCAAATTTCATCCCAAGCATGGCATCCAAGCCATGGAGCTCTTGCGTGCGTGAGGAGCCTGGCAAGCCTCAGCACAATGCCTCCCGCAGTAAACGCGAACGCGAAATCACGGATTGTGGGCGACTTCCGCCATACCATCGCTCACGCCAGCGCCTCTGCAAACAAATCGGCACACCCTAGATAGATTAGGGAATAGATGTATAACATACTTACGGGACCCGGACTGGAACAGGAACGAAATAAGGAAGAGAGGCGGAAGAAAAGAGGTGGACAAAATAGGTGGAAAAAAAGGTGAAAGAAAATTTGGTGGACTGAAATTTCCTCGCTTTATTAGTAGGTATAGATATAGATTAGATATTAGATATAAGGTACAAGATAAGATAAGAAATAACTTTTGCTTATAATGAGCTTAATGATGAAGCCAACGATGACCGCGGTGTGCATTAAGTGGTAAGCGACGTTCCCGTCGACGACGAGGCGCCTATGGTGACTTCGAGAATCTCCAGATCTGCCGGTTGCCCAGTCCTTCGGAGGTGCTCATAGGGGTAGGGTTTGCGTACGTGTGTTCATAGGGGTGAGTGTGCGTGCGTGTTGTGAGTGTCTGCGTTGTACTGTGTAATTTAAAAAAAAAAAAAAAACGATGACCGCGGTGGCGGCGGCAACAGGGTTGTGCCCCTTGCGTGAGCGCGTGCGAGGCCCTCCCGTGGCCTCTTGGCCCAGCCCGGCGATGGGCTGTGACATAAGTAGTGGTGGGCCTAGTGATTTCAGTTGCCAAAGAACGGAGACAATGGGCCGAAGTCCAAAATGGGTGCTACTAATTCGTAGGCGCGCAGAACAAAACAAAAGCAAATGTATAGCGCAAACTTTATGGCAGAAAATCAAAAAAGTATGTGCACAACTAAGGTATGTGTATTTCTTTCCACATACTTGAAAGGTGCTATATGGGTGGCCTCGAAAATTTTCATTAACTTATGCCTTATTTTCATTAACTTAAAAAACGGCAAACACATTCCAAGCCGATGCTACGAACGACTTATAATCACCACCTTAGTTGTTCTTATCCTCACTTCGTTCTCATCCCAGGCTCATCCGATATATATGCAGCGTCACCCATGAACGAAACATTCAACGCATTCACATTGTTTTCTCTTGATGTACCTCTCACAGGGAAGCTTGCTGCCGAAACTCCACCAGAAAAGTTAGGGGCGGCTGCTTACCCTCATGACGTGAGTATTCTTGTCCTTTTCGACATTTGGCGACCGGCAGTTGGGCACAAAGAAAGCCAGCGAAAGGCCTCGAACTTTTCTCATTTGTGTGCCTGGATGGTTACACCAATCACCTAATTGACGCACCTTAGCTTCTTTCCCATTTTCAATTATTTGTGTTGGAGATCTTGGTGATAGGACATGCATGGGATCGTATTTGTAGAGATTGTTGTTCGACGAACCACCGAAAATATGTGAATGGATCGACGAAAAACAGAGAAAGATGATAAAGGCACGGACAAAGCTAGAGAGCACGTACAAAGCGTGTTTAGAGAAGAATTTGTGTGAATTTTCAGAAGTCTTCGACTTGTAAGATGTAAATGGGGGTGGGGAAAGACTGACGCTGAAAGTCGTTTGTCACTCTTTGTCCACTTTTTACTTCATGTATGTAAATTATCCAATGTGTCGTCATCAGTGACTGCATGCTAATCCCTGATGCATCAGTCAATTCAGAGTAGCCAAACGTCACATACAAGCACACCACCAAGTGCCAAGTGCTTCTCATCATGGGTAAAAGGAATCCTGCGATTTGTCCCGTTCCGATTCACTATTTATGGACCATTCAGCCTCTGAAAGTGACTAGTGATTTGGGCGCGCCCATGCGCGCCGCATATTAAGGCAGATTTTATTTAGTTTGTTGCAAAGTTGTAGTCTAGCTTGGAGATTGATAGGACAGCACATGTAAAATTAAGTTTGATGATAGACTTGCAACAGGGGACATAATATCATCATGAACGCCCAGACAACAAATACTACAATCAGTTATAGATTACCATACACAATACATAGGAAACAATATAGGTTATAAAACCAACGGTTGTTCTGACATAGTGTATTTAGGCCAGGTTCCTAAGCTGGCACAGAGCTGCGCAAGAGGTTACATATATTACATAGAAGAGTGCTAACTTCATAGGACAATAGGCGTGGCATACAACAGGTGAGCCTTTCACAAAAAGGAGACATCGTGTCAAAAGGATCCAGGGACAAAAGGGACACAATGGCTTGCTGTGCGGTAGTAGATATGCCCGCTTCGATCTTACTCAAAACTGGATGTTGGGGAGCCGTCTGTTTAAACCATCGGAAGAAAGGTCAGTGTATGGTTTCAGTCACTCTATTGATAAGCTATTTATTCAACTGTGGAAGGTCACACTTTTTGTACCTCTCAGCTGGTAAACAGGATAGTCGGAGGAGCTGCAAGCTGGGCTTTGAGGATAGCGCTCAGTATGCATTCAACGATCGATCTCCTAGTTAGTTGACGAAGAAACAGATGCAATAGTCATACGATGGTGCTGGAAGAATATGTCGAACATTTTTTTAATTTTCCCAAGCTATGTAAACAAGCTCCTATTTTTTGTGTACCAGGCAGCCGAAAATAGCGTTGTCAGATTGACAGTAGGGCAAGGAGAGAAGCGTGCATTTTTATCTAAAAGTCTGAAATTGAAGCTTAAAACATTACCTTCGAACTGCCAATCATAGGCCTCCTCGAGGACGTCCCTGTCACATAACCCAGCTCCACAGCTGCAGGATAAGCAATATGAGCCATTAGTAAAATGGATTTGTAACTACATTTGGATATGTTGCTAAATCAGATTGTTTGTTACCTGTGACATAGGATTAGGAATGAACCGAATCAGCTGGAAGATCAGGGACAGGGTCATCTTCAAGGTTCGGCACATCTGCGCATGGACAGGTCTGCATGGTGACAGGGAAGGCAATGTTGCGGACGCCATTGTTTTGCTGGTACTGCAGTGCAAAGCGGCTAGTGGCTGGAACGGATCTGGTGGACTATGCATAACCAAAGACACGACAGATGCCCAGACGCTTGAAAAAGCAATGAGCTTGGATATTGCAATAATGGGAAAGCAATGCGTCTAAGCTAGCTGGGTTAAATGCATGGGGGTGGAAACCGGAGATATCTATAGTAGTATAGCCACTTTGGTGTGTCAGTGACTGACTCCATACTGCCTTGACCAGGGGCAGAACCAGATGTTAAAGTCAATACCCAGGACAACGGAGGACGCAACAAGGTCTCTTTTATCCATGGTGGCGAACTGAACTATGAAGTCAGAACGGAATCATAAAATTGTCACAAGCTGGGCTCTGGACTGAAACTGGCTGAGGATGGCATAATGGATACCTCCTGTGTCTATCTGTGCATCGGTGTGGTTCAGATCAGTGGCAACCAGGGCATAGGTGAGCTCTGACTCGGCCATCAGTGTTTTAGGGCGTAGGATGGTAAAAAATTATAGAGTTACGTTCATAGGCTCATAGCTCTTTAGTGAACTACGCAAGAAGACTTTTGGCAAAAAAAATTATAGATGCCAGGAATAAATGGCAACTACTGCTTTAAGATATCAAAGCAATAAGTTGTAAATATTCATGTGAAATTAGTGGCAAGTTTCTAGCTGCGGAGAAAAATCTCATTAATTATAACAAAGCATGATAACAGTTGTTGATAAACGATCTCTTCATAATAAACAGTTTCTTTCATAAATCTATGTATCTAGCAGTAATATAATTGTAACAGAAAGAAAGCTACTCTATTATGGAAGGAATGGAGCAGGAAAAATGTATAACAGCAATCCTCTGTAGGATCAGTAGGAACTATATATATAGTTAAAACGACTAAGTACTTACAAACGACTAAGTACTTATATAACAACACTCCTCTGTAGGATCATAAAATGTTAACTTTGAGCTAGAAACCTGATGATAAGAAGCAAAATTAAAAAAATAGATCAGAGCTAAACCTGATGAACAGAGGCTGCATACTTCAGCTCCTTTACAATTACACTACAACTCTACATGGACACCTGGAGCTAATTATGTAAAAGCAAAAGCAGCATCAAAATGCAATTTTAATGAACAGAAGCACACGACTTTCATTTTAGGATTTTCACCTCCCTGTTTTCGAAAGCTAGACCTGATTTTGCTTTAGACTGAAACTACTAAAGTTAGTCTGAGTAATCAATTAAGAAGGACAGCGAGTAATTGTTTTTTCATCTAGAATGAGAGGTTTTTAGTAACCTGAACATTCTTTTTCGTGAAGCCTCATCACAGTCTAGTATTAGGCACAAAACACCTTTCATAGTCTATTTGGTTTACATGCCTAAGAAATCCATAAAGAAATATCATAAGATGCTTAATAGACCATACTAATCTCTGACATGTCTCTTCCGAACATTGTGTGTGAACATGAGTTTGAAAGCTGTAACATACCAAGTAAAGGAGCACATTGATATAAAAGCAACCAATAGATCTTTGGTAATGTCATTTGCATAGCTTGTGTTAAACGGTATATTCTTTAAGCTGCAACAAACCAAAATAACTACCAGTTATTTAAGCCTAATATTAGTGCCTGCAATATTAGGCTCAGTTATGGTGGTGAAGGATTTTGTGGCCAGCCAAAAATGCTCTATAAATATGAAGATCTATTATAAACCACAGACAACACATGCCATCAATCTAAAAGCATATAATATGACCATATAGTGCATTTCGAACCTGATCTTGTAGGACACATGGAAATGAAGAACCATTTCACAATTGCGGTTCTTAACCTTTATTAACTAAGATGAAGGTCATGTTCATAGCCACATTTGGCAACCTGTCAACACCAAAGAAACAACACCAACTATAAATCTCCCTCCCATGTCGTTGTTGCTTATTAAGGCCACACTCCCAGTAACCCACAATTTTAAAAGAAAAAAATCACCCAAAAGATTTTGTAACACACCAAGAAAAGAAACCCAAACAAAATCCAAAACAGAGTCAATATTATACAGGGGCCACATATTACAAATGCTAAAGAACAGAAGAACCCAAAAGTCTAAATTGCTAGAATATGAAATCTAGAGGGAATCATACCAAAACAAGGTGACATCGATCTCTTTTAGTGCTAATTTTCTCTGTTCAATCTCGTTCAGCAGCACTGCACCTGGAAAAGTTCAAGCAAAAGAACAGAGAAACCATTATCACACCTGGAGAGGCGTATCTAGAAGGACAAGCATTGCATCTGCAATTTATGGACTGCACACGGCTCTGCATCCAAAATCATTGTTTTCACCCAATGGCATTGACTATTGATCGGTGGTGAGCAAGGATTGTTTACAAATAGTTTGGCCACTACCTGTGAGCAGGGCTGCTCATTTACAAAACACTATGGACTGACATAATGTGAGATTCCTTGTCACAGTTTTATCGTCCATAGTTGACCCTAGGCATTCACATTTTCAAGACATGCAAAATGGATAAGATAGAAAGGGGTATGGTGCTGAGTGCCTTACCAGCTTAGCCAGCAATAGGGAGATGGCCTGCATTGCTGAGCCCCAACATGCAGGACTCCAGCTTCTTCAGAAAATCCTTGCATCATTGTTCATCGACTCCACATACCCTGCGCAAGAACAAGCAGCCAGAAAAGTCTTGAGACAAGAACTACCAACTCAATTGGGGCTTTTCATCGAACACTGAGGGGGGCACTCCTATCCCCATGCAAAGATAGCAAAGAATGAATCAGAGCACGGGTGGAGAAGGCAAGACAACTCGACCGATGTCGGCATTGTAGAGCGACCCGGAGGTGCTTCTTGGAGTTGAGGTTGGTGAAGAGGATGCGCACCCAGACCCGGAGGACATGAGCCCATGGCAGTAGTTTCGCCGGAGCGGACGTTGACGTGGGGGGAGAGACAGCTACGGCCCGCCACGCCGGGGACCTCCCACGCTGTTGACCGTAGCACCGAGAGGCTCCGGCCGGATCGCTCCGCCCGAGCCGGCTGCCATGCCGCACGCCCGCTCACGGAAGCTTGCCGCGCCGGTGCGTCCGGGGCCGCCGCTGGCGTTGCCGCTACTGGCCGCCGCCACAGTGGGCGCCGCGACAGCGCGATGCGCCGTGTGCTACTACGGGGGCCTCGGCGTAGGCCGCCAACCGCCGGGGCCTTGTGGCCGCCCTCGCTGCTTGGAGAGGAAGAGAGAGAGAGAGGAGTCAAGAGTGAGCTGTCCCCATTCGTGAGAGAGAGAGCGAGTAGTAAAAAGGCGGGAGTGAGCCTCACAAGCGCATGGACCAATGGTAGTTCAGCGGCGGCTCGCTCCCTGGCGATGGCTCGGGACTCCCGCGGTTCGGCCCGTCGGCCTCTCACCTCCGACCAATGGGCAGCCAGAAACGCACCGGGCGCTGCGCAAGAATGGGCCCATGACGTGACGCGCACCCCCAACCAGCGGGCGACAACGCCGTCCGTCTCCCTGCGCCGCGGCATGGGCGTGGCATGGGGGCGGTCGGATCCGGTCAGCGCCCGTGACGGCGAGCCGATTTTATTTGGGTTGCCGCCAGACGCGAACAAAGTCGGTGCCACTTGAACCCTTGATGCGAGAATCGGACCCGGGCGGGGTAAAAAACGACGTGGATCCTCGGCCGAGCGGATTCTCCACATCCAATTTACTCTTTAAATGCCCTGCTCTGCCGTGTCCCCAGTCCTCAACCATTGACCACTAGTCCATAGCGTTAGCGCGCGTTCGCGAGATCCGCCGCCCGCAGTCTTAACGTCTTAATTGTCTAACACAACAACACATAATGTGTGTTATGAAAAACACATGTACACAACGGTGTTTTATGTTTGAAACACATAGATAAGACATCTTTCATAGGAAATACAATACTCTTAGTTGTAGTCTAAAGAACAGAAAGATAGCAATTGCATGGACGCAACTACACAATTGCTTGGCCTACAACCATTTCTACGTGGTATAGAAACAAAAAGAAAGAAACACACAGTCCGCTACAAAAATGGCAACAAAAGAAAAGCGTAAATAAGCAACGCTTTTCAACATGGGGGGGGCATCCGTTCCCGTCCGAAAGTCCGCTTTTGTTTGGGAAGCATTGCGTTGTCCAAGATTGGATCTTCACCAAGGACTGGATAGCTCCCGCAGAGAACCGATGGGGCATGTGGCTTGGCGGCAATTAGTTCAGAGTGTTATCAATTAGCTCAGAGTGGGTCTCTGGCAGTCAAGACTCGAGCAGCAGTAGTGCAAAGGCAAGAGATCCAATGACCTGCACCAATTTAGTAGAAAAATGAATGATTGACAATGATGCAACCCTTACTAATTAGATAACATATGGCGTCGACAATTTGCGCATGGCGCCATACGCAGTAATGTAATGGCCACAATTCTATCTACAAAATTGAGTAAGGTTGAGAATGAATGAATATTACAGGTTCCATCTGGTTAATGGAATAGACATATTTGTTACCATTACTCAGATCCATTAGATTAGCCCAACAAAGGAAACACACGCTAAATAGAAGACTCAATTTCTAAAACTGATGCGGCGTGTTAAAACATTACATGTATGTTCCCTGAGGCATAGAGTACATAAATTGGATTTCTAATCCTAGATATGAGGTGTCCAAATAGTACACACTAGAAAAAACGGCGGCGTTGCCGCTTATGGCCGGTGGATGGGCCCATTGTATTATTGAAGTTAATGGGTTAGTTCAGCCAAAGATAAATTTTTGCATACTCGAAACCATTGTGTTTTATAAAAGGCAGGATAAGGTGAGAAGAAGTAGCACAGAGGAGTTGCTGTCATAGAACAAAAATAGATGACCTGCACCATCATACAAACAATTAGAGGCTGAGGCATGGTGTGGGAGATAATTGCAACAGGTAGTCAATATTCCACTGGACCGGTACATATGGAGTTAAAAGAACCGAAGAATTAGACTTAACTATCTCTAGGGTGCGAATCATATCCCTCTTAGCACAGAAAGCTTTTGAATCTCTGACAATGAAGCCCATGGCTGGTACTGAATCAGATTTGATAGTAGCTTTCCAATTGCAGTCCATTCACTAAAGCCAATTCAAATGGTCATATGAGATTACACTGTACAGATGGTTTTAGGGTAAGGGTGAGTGGACTGGAGCCTTCGCTGGACTTGGACATCGATACAAGAACGATCAGTAGAAGTTGCTGCTGCAATCAGTCTTAAGTTTCATTGCCGTTTCAGGTGTCAAGGAATCTGTATAAATATCTGCATAGACATACAAATGTTTTGTGAGACTCGACTTAACGACGCTTATAACCAAATCCTAACAACAGCGGCGAGGTCTGCGGAAAATGAATGAACGAATTTGGCTTTTCTTCACTCTCAGTAAGCAATCAAAATTTGAAGGCTCAGGCCATCATAAAAATATGGCAATCTACTATTATTTAGCTGCCAAGTTTAAGTAACTGGGGTACTCATATACAAGATGGGCAAAATACAGTCAAATGAATATTCTTTTAAAATGGGAGCTCAAATCCAACGTGTCCTCGCCGTCATCCGCAACCTGGTCACTGGTACAATGGCCCTGGGAAGAAACGCTCTAGGAGTGATTACGTTGTGACAGAAAAAAGAAGGCTATTTATAGCTGCCATGGTAGGTAAATCTATTACTGAGCATAACAGATTAGAACACCCTTTGCCTTTAGTTTCTTGAAAATACAGAACTGCACACCATTATTTTAGGGATAAAAAATTGTTAAGAAGCTAAACAAACAAGGCAGGTGTCGACCACTACTGAGCTAGCTCTCTATCCACTGGGACTATAAAGTCACTACATGTTTTTTGCTTGATAATAATAGAGTCTGAAGAAATCATTACACACCATGTTTTAATTTTTATCATCCCTTGTATGTAGTGTATGGATATGTATTGCTAATCATTCTTTTACTAAAAAGAGCAAGTTCTAACTGCATAAATCCTGAAATGATGATCGCTTCAAAGTAATAACGGAATATTGGAATAATCAAACTGGAATTGCAAGAAAAGATGAGGGATGATATTAAAGATTTGAACAAACGGAGCATTTGGTCTTACTTTACTCACTTGTAATGCAGAAGCACATGACCATCCTGTGTCGCCCCTTCCTTTGCTCCTGGAATTAAATTAAGCATGGGAAATTGGGTACTGTGAGGTGAAAATTCCATTAACTCCAAATGAACAGAAAATGGGTACTTTGAGGCGGAAATTCCATTAACTCCGAATGCATTACTTCCGCTGCCAGGCAGCCAAATTGAATGTACACTTTAGTAATTATACCTAATACTAAATCGACATCCTGGAACTGTAAAACTCATATAGGCAATCTGTTATTCTGCTAATGCTCTGAGTTGTTATGGCGGATGTAAACATAAGTTTCTTTGTGGCTGCTACTATAAGTGGAAACACATTGGATACAGGACTGCAGCTAAAATGCGTAGTCAAAACTGTAATAAAGCAGAGTGAAAGAAAAAGTAGCTTTTACTAAAGACATAGGTAAAGACAACAACTCCTTCATAAAGCAAATTGTTAATGCACAATTGAAATCACTTATAAGGTCAAAAGACATGATCAGGTTAAAAGGAGAAGAGCTCAATCTAGAGTGTTTTATGGAACATATCCTGAAACACAATGGTATATGTACTGCAGGCAACAAAACCATTAAGAGTAGTATTTGATATGGTATCAAATTCGTTACAACAATTACTCAAGAATCACAGACCTACTAATTGATTTTAGTGTCATCCAAACCATCAGTCACAGTTGTATCATTTCATTTTGGAGCATATATTGACAAAAGAACAAATATTTCACATGCTGAGTGATGGTATGCAGCACATGATAAAAGTCAAGGTCCAGCATCATATGAGAAAATTATTACTATCTGTACGAACTAACTTAGTTAAACAGAGAGACATTTTAAAACTCCATACAATTATACTGGGTAGTACTACAAAGATGAGTTGCTATGTGAATCATAATAGGTAAAGATAGTTATGAGAACTTAGAACACTGTCATTAGATTAAACAGCACAACTATCATACTGATCCTTACAGGTTTCTACTCTAATTTATTCAGTTTTGCAATTATAAGAACATTATAGATAAAACATCTGCACATTCGAGATATCATCCAAGAGTTCAGAATTAATGATTTGAGATTATTTACCAAAAAAGGAACAAGCATTGTCAGACAATGAACACGTTATTTTCTCTCTGTGAACCCATACCTTTGTGAGCAAGAGCACAATCAGAAGTGCAAATACAATGTCGATGGCTTGTAGAGTTCCATGTCGATATCAACGGTGGCATCACCGACTGATTCTTTTGTTGATCAAGTCCAGGTGCTGTATCAGTTTTGATTGGTTGACATTCAGATTGCCATTTGTTCTCCAAGCAGGTGAGAAGTTTCCTGAATAATGGAAGCAATATCCGATCAAACCAAAACCTCCAAGAAACGCCAAAGCGCAAGAGAACAGCTAGCACAGGTCCTAACCTTGTCATGGGTCGGCTGCTTGGCAACGTCAAGCTGTTCCATAGCAGGTGCCCAGCCTATGTAAAAAGGATGCAACAGGCATTCCTCAAACATCTTGAAGGCAATTTCCCAAATATTCTACCTACAGAGCATATATTAGTAGCTATCCAACACATGTAAATGCAATCAACGGAGAGAAGCACACATCTTCCGTTTTGAGGATTGTCACTTTGTCGATGGGAAATCATCTACCACCAATCGGTTTCCATAATATGGAACCTGATTTTGCTTTTAGCCCCATGCTATAAAAAGGCAGTGGTAGAGATCCATTAAGAAGGACAAGAGGTAACTATTTTTTTCCATGTATAATCGAGGTTTTTACTAACCTGTGCATAGTAGCTCTCTTTTTCAAAGCTAACCAAGGCATCAAGAATATGTTAAGAACTAAAGCATTAGCCAAGTAATTTCACCTTATCACACATAACAAAAATATGGTAAAGACAACTAAAGCATTATCCAAGTAATTTGACCTTATCATACACCGGAGGAACGCGGAAAGGGATGCCTCCGCTCTCACCTCGCAAAGCTGGATGAATGGAACGGAGCCGAGACGGCGGTACCCGCTTCCTCTCTCAGATCCACGCTGGGGCCACCACACGCCGCAAGGCCGGATCCACTCGCGGCTGGAGCTCGCCGCAACACCATGTCAAGGCCCGCACTCCCTCGCGGCCGTCACACAAGCAACGGGTGCGCGCTTGCCTGTCCGACGCGCCGGGTCCATCGCGCCACGCTATTCGGGCCTTGGGTTGCTGGATCGCCGCGGCCGGTCGTAGGGGCTCGGGCCTCCGCGCTGAGGGGTGCGCGCCTGTCGGGCCATCGCGCCCGGGGCCTCGCGCCGCCGGTTTTTCGCCCGAGCCACTGTGCCGGGCTTGCTCTCGCCATGAGGAAAGGTGGGGTCGCCGTGCCGAGGTGAGGGAGGAGGGAGGAGGGAGAGAGGGCTGCGCCGGGCTTCCTCGCCCGGGGGAGCGTGTGCTCGAGGCCGGCCCCAGCCGCCGCCGAGAGAGGATGGAGATGGGTGAGTGCAAAGAGCTAGGGTTGGAGGGATGCGGCCATATATTTCGGCATGGGTGGTGACAGCTGCACCGTCGATCTTCAAATCGAATGGCCCAAAAATTTTTTGCCACCGCGGGCCACGCTGAGGGCCGCGGCGTGGCCCCGTAGTCTCATCTTTCTACATTCATTCATTTTCAGAAGCTGTTGTGAGCCATTGCTCCGCTTCAGTCTTCACCCCCAATCAGTGCAATAATGACTGCATTCTAAATTCCTAATCCTGATTGATGGGAACCAGCATTAAACAAAGAGCACTAACAGATGAATCACCAGCCAAAGCACACATCTGCAGATGTGCAATCATTCAGTGCTGGGCAAGTTGCCTGTATGCCTGACAGTTTTGCGCCGACAAAAGCTTCCATTTCATCCTTAATCCCATTTCATTTACATACACATGGTACAGTCAAAACTTTTGATTCTGGCAGCATGGGCCGCTGGGCCACATGTCATGTACAATTAGGAGGCTTAATCACAATCGACAACAATAATTTACTAAGGGGAGGCTATAGCAAACAACATATCTAATTACGGACACAAGGAATGGGGTGTTCTGGGTTTTTTTCACCTAAACTGGCTTTCTACTATCCTTGCATTGATCTGCTGTGTATGATACAAAACATACACTGGTATGGCTATGAGGGCTCCTGTCCTGTATGTACACCATGGGGCACTCGCTCAGGGTTCCTGGCTGTTCACCCGGTGGTGAAGCTCCAGCATCTCCTGGTGGTTGGGGTCCACTGAGAGGGCTGCGCGGCAGTCCCGAAGGGCGCTCGAGATATCGCCGATGTGCTCGTGGAAGGCCGCACGCAGGTGGAGCAGGTTCAGGTCCGCCTTGAAGGCGATCGCCTTTGGTCAGCTCCGCAATGGCCTCTTTCTCCTTGTGGTTGTCCATCAGCACTGAGCACCAGAATCAAATTAGGAAAGAGTATGCGTCAGCAAATGTGGCTACAGAACAAATGAACAGATGAGCTAATTCATAGACTGAATGAAATATATTGTGGTTGTTATACCTATTACCTACTGATCAAGAGGAACATAGACAATGCAGACTACATTGACTTCCCACCAGCTTATGTTAGGAACCAGGGTAGTTGGTTCGTTAAAGTAGCACTAACCACTGGAAGTTGGGCAGATGAGCTACGTCTATTAACAACTATAAACTACTGCACCAAGAATTTTATATCCTAAGTTTCAATCTGCTTTGAATATGGTGGCTTAGGATCACATCACGCCCTAGCTTTGTCATACTAAAATTATAAGAAACTGGGATATGCCATGCAGCAGGAAGCAGCGCTTACCAGCAGCACGGTATCTGTAGGGATAGACTCGCAGAGGGTCGAGTTTGGTGACCATCTGCAAGTCTGTTTTTGTCAGTTCCCGGTCGCAGTACTCAGATCTCTTCTCATATGCTGACGCATTGTTCCTGGCCTTCTCTATCAGCTTGGTCATTTCATCGTATGCACCTGCTCTGTTGTTCCGAAGAAAATGAACCCTTGCAAGGCCTTGATGCGCTCTGGTGTGGCCAATCTTTAGGGCGTTAATGTAGCATTCAGCTGCCAGGTCTAGCTTTCCACAATCCACATAAACACTTCCAAGGTTGTTTAGAGCCTACAAGAGTTAGATAATTTATCAGTAAGTTGCAGTTATGCACATCTCAAACTAGAATGACAAAGAGACATAAACAGAGCAGTTTCTCAAGTTCATGTATTTTTTTTATAAATACAAAAACTATTCATTAGCCATTGAAAGGAGTGCTGTAGGGTTAAAGTGAAAATTGCCAGTAATAGTGATGATATCGGATGCTCTAACTTAGCTAACAGGCCAACAATTTGGTAGGAAATAATACTAAACTTAGACCAAGAATCCTGTTGATCAGTTGCCATGTTAGGAGAAACAGGACAACCATTTTTAAGAATGAGACTGACATTCCCGTACTTAATGCAACAATGGTCAATGAACAAATAGGACATCTTAACTTCCTAACAAAATTTAGCAACACCTGGCAGTTCAACAAATGCATCGGCAAAGAATGATAGCAATTGCAAGAATCTAATACCCCTCTCTACCCCCCAAAAAAGCGACTACTTAACAAATGTAGCAATAAATTTCCACTTCATATTTTCCAAGGAGAATGATGAAAGTCCAGGAAAAAAAAAAAAATAGTGGCAACTGGCAACTATATTCCTGTTTCTGGTACAAGATGTCTTAAATCCCAACATTATGCAGCATGTCAAGGCAGAAAAAGGACAACGGCTCCTAGTCATTCATGGTCCATTTAGCTAAGTGAATTCAGGAAATGGTGCGAGTAAAAAAAAACTCTTACCTGACCCTTCCGAAGTCTATCTGAGGGACACCGCAATGCATCTTCTAGAAGTGATACAACTGTTGCCGAGGTCGAAGGATCAAGACTCGAATCAGCCAAAGCATAAGCTTTCAGAAAAAATGCCTCAAATGACCTTTGTATAGCAATTGATGCTTCCGCTTTCTGCAGTCCTTCCTCACAGTGGCCAGTATCATACAATATCCATCCTTCATAGACGAGCCTTTCATGATCACTTGCAGCATGCTCACGAGCAAGCTGCAAACTCCTCATTGCTGCCTCAGGACAGTTTAATCTGGTAACACACAAGTGAAACCATATCAATCCTAACACCCCAAATAGAGATATCATAAAAACATGCAGTAAGTTAGCACTTAGCAAAGAAGACATGTGCAAACATGCTCAGAAGACAAACATGTGAGAACATTCCAGCTTTCAAACACATGATACTAGTAGGTGCAAGACTTTCCAAGACACCAAGCTGCCAAACCATGTGCAATAGCATGAGCATCTACTATGACCATTATTGTGTTACCTATAATATACTGTGGATTAGGAAAACTATTCTTCTAAGCAATAACATAAAATTAATCTACTATTTACCTGAGAAGAAGCAAAGATTGCCTGAAGTACAAAACTCCTTTGGCATTATCTGACTCCAGCATTTGATATATAACAGAGAGTGACCCTATATCATCCACAGCCGACCAGCGATCATAAAGCTGCATCCAACAGTCAGCAGCTGTCCACTGCTCTACATTCTCTAGCACTAGCATTCTCAGCTGCTTGGCAGAAACCCGGCCACCAATCATACGATAATCTGGGGCAAGAGTGAGGATTGCCTGCACATCACATAAGGCAGCCCTATAATCCTCAAGAGCAAGGTAGCAACAGAACCTTAGTTCTAAGCACTCCAGCACCAGCTTGAATCCAAGGATCCGGTTGATCTCCATCAATGCAGCTTCAACACTTTGCCTTTTCATCAAAGATGCAGCTCGGAACATATAGGGATATGTAAGAGTAGGGTCCAACTCAGTAGCCTTGTTAAGATTTTCTAACTTGTTATCACCTTCCAAATATAGTGCTCTCTCTTGATACATCCACCCAAGGGGCCACCGAGATGACATAACAGAGTCTAGCAACTTGAGAGCAAAATGCTTATTGCCCCTCAGAGCGGCCAATCTAGCCAAACCCACTAAGGAATAGAGATGGCCGGCAGAAAAGGCAGCATTGAACAGGCGCTCAGATTCAGGGTAATCTTTCCTCAGAAATCTGGTGCATGCCAGCTGATGCAAGGCCAGCTGCTTCTGCCTAGAATCTGATGCCGACTCTACCAGCTTTTCCAAGAAACTTACAGTGACATCCGATGTTGGGTTGGTACTCATGGAGACTTCACTAAGAAGGCAATACAGGGAGAAAGATGCATTGCCAACCATTGTCAATCTCTGTGCCTTATTTGCAGAGGAGAATATCCTAACCACTTGCTCATCATTCAAGCACTCTGGAAGCTCATTCAAGAGCACTTGCAAGCAAGAAGCAGCAAGGATGGAACAGCCCAGCTCAAGAGCACACTCCATGAAGTCTATAGCATCTTGCCTTGAAGAGACAAAAGAAGCAAGCTTTCGCTCACAGGCATCCTTGAGGCCCTTGCAGCAAAACTTATTGGCAAAATCAAGCATCTCCAAGATAGCATCAGCTGACAAATAAGGCAGTCTTCCTGATAGGCTGAATTTACTGATTGCCCTCATGCCAATAGGGGAGATGCCATTTCTAGACATGTCAATGACCTCCAGATACGATTCCCTAAATCCACCATTAAGCATTGCATACAGAGGAGTCGACAGAGCTGCGAGCTTCCGCCGATCACATGCAATCATATCATCTCTTATCCGGGAAATGAACCACCGCCGAGCCCCGAAACTCGTCATCATCATCACCATCATAGCTCATCACATGTGACCCAGTGGAGACCTGCGACACGAAATCCAGCAGCCTGAACTCCTGCGAGCACTTGCCGACGAGCTGAGCAGGTCGGCGATGGCCTCCTCCCTCTCTTCTCATACTTGAGCCACGCCCCGAAGATGAGCTTCTCGTGGATGGTGCTCGCCTTCTCCCACGCAGACTGGAGGCTCCTCCGCGACAGCTTGGCCTCGCCGAGGCCGCGGAAGACCTGGAACTGGAGCAGGTACAGGCAGGACTTCTCGTCAGGAGGGCAGGACTCCAGCTCCTCATGTATCTGCGCCAGTATGTCGACATAGTCGGCGGGCTTGAAGTGCGGAAGCACCGCCGGCTCCGGCATCTTCATCAAGGAATCTCTGCAGCACAGCACAGACAATAGGATGCACATCTCAATCAGCCAGCCAATTCGTCACAGCCAAATCGACATCAGTACCAAAAAGACCGAGTCTTGTGAAAAGAAAACACAATTGAGGCGTACATAAACGAGCACATGTTGCGAAATCAGTCGAGAAATCTGGTACGGCAGAGCAAAGCGACGGGCAAATCAGGTACGGCAGAGTAAAGCGATTGGCGGGGAGGAGGAGGATTTACATGGAGGACGAGCCGGCGGCGGCATGGCCGGAGAACTTGGAGAGCTTGCCCCTCTCAACAAGAGGCAGCCATGACGAGTGAGGCGCGGAGTGGAGCTTGGTCTCCTTGCAGGCCGCGGACTCGGAGAAGAAGAGCTTCCTCATGGCACATACCACGCACGGCGGCAGCAGCAGGTGCCCAAATCAGGACTCCACCTCCACTCCGCTCGTTCCTCTGGACGACGAATCCACTCAAATCTCTCACCATCAGAGAGCCCAAATCACCTCGAATTGGCAAGAATCGCCGCGAATCAAACCCCCGCGGAACGGCGGCGGTGGGGCACCGGCGGGCGGCGAGATTCGGAGCCTGCCTGCCCAAGAAGGCAAGAATTCCAGGAAGGCGGCGGCGGCTTTGGGCTTCGGAGCCCCGGTGAAGCTCCCGAGCAGGCGGCGGAACCCGGCCGCAACAACCGACGGCTGGGAAGGGGGCGAAGGCAGGCAGGCACCAATCTGCAGCTAGAGAGGGGAGTGGGAGAGCGGGAGAGGATGGATGGAGAGAGGTGGAGAGAGAAGGAACCCCAACCCAAAGACGCCGGCTTTAATGGCACGACACGGCCCAGCGAAGCGAGGCACAGCAGCAGCAAGAACCCAAGGGACTGGTGTGGTGCCCGGGTGCCTGCGTGCGATGGCGTCGTGCGGCGTCACGCACGCACTCACTGGGGCCCTGAGTCGGCCGGCCGGAGTGCCTGCGCCGCTGGTCCAGGCCACGCCACACCACAGTCGCTCGCCCAATGCCACTGTGCCACTGTGGCACGTTTGTGCTCGCGACATGACTTTTCTTTTTCCTACACTACTGTTTCTTTCAGTGTGGCCATTGTAGCACTTTTTTTTTTTTACGTGGCCACGAGTGTGCACGAGCCGGCGGGGCGGCCGGCGTGGCGGCGGTGGCGCACGCGGTTTCCGGCTTGGCTGGGTTTAGTTTGCCGACGTGCGGTGCGGACGGGAACAGGAGGAAAGGAATCGCGTACGTACGTACGTACGCGGGGTGGTACCGGTCATTTACTGCCAACGTACGTACGTACGTGCACATTGGTTGGTTGTGCCCGTTAGTTAATAATTTCACAAGTGGTGACAGGTAAATTAGGTGGCTGCAACAAGTGAGATGAGAGCGACGAAATGGTTCTGCGAAATTGAATGGCATTCAGATTAGCGTTTCTTTCATAAAAGTGTTGGGTTGTCCTTTGCCAACGTACTGCACATTGGTTACATGTTTCAACCGATTGTACCTCAGTCCAACGTACACATTTTTTGGTTATTAATTAGTACAAGCTTTCAACCCATGGTAGCTCAGTTTGTTGGATTTGTTGGGGTAGAGCCTGAACCTGTCCTACCCAAGTTTCTTGACTTTTTTGTACCTTGGATGCTTGCAAAAAAATTTTCCTTTCTGGATATATTTCGGTATTTTTTTTGAGATTCTGCAGTAAAGATAGACGCCAACACGCACGCACACTCTACCCCCGTGAGTACCTTCGAAGGAGGCCCGAATTAATGTTGAAGTTCATGAGCGGCCAATGTTGAAGTTCATGAAGTCACGTTGTTCTTCTAATTATCACAGTATCCATGGGCAGCAAGTGCCGCTTGCCGCTTTATGAATCTTGAGATTTGTTGGTTTTGGAGGTGCTTGTAGAACATTGTGTGTGTATGACTGTGTTTACACTTCACATGGATGAATGTGTATGAATGTACAAGTGTCCAAGTATGTAATGTAATTTGGTAAAAATAAAAACAATTATGTAAAATCTATAGTTTTACATGTTTATTATGTCCAAAAACGTACATTATCGAACATGTATCCATCAACCAAATTTTATGATCAAGAGTTGAGTAATCCAACAGCTAATAAATCTGTTTTTTTTTCTAAAATAAGGAGACGAGTGGCACTAAAGTCCTAAACTACACACTACAATCCCAGATCCGTTTTGGACTGTTTCAAAGCTTCAACACTGGACTTTTGACCTCCAAGATTTGGTGGTACTAGATCGGGAGCTAGCCAGTAAAGCTCTTTCCACACGCTTTTTTTTTTTTCTCTCCCTACTATTCGTGCCTGTGCCAACATCCAAGCATCTAGTCCAGCAATATATGCTACGATGCAAGTTAAGTATTGCCACGAAAAATTGAAGTGTCATAACCTGTTTTTTAAAAAGGTTCGCGCACATAAGTCTCACATCCCCTCTCGTCATTAATTAATAATTTATTTTATTTATTTTAGTAGGGTGTCTGGTGGCCGGTTTACAGCTTGCACGCAACGAATTTTAATTTCTTTTTCCCCGGAACTAGATATATTATTAGATAGATTTTTGAATATAAAGAAATAAACTGTCGCCGTGCGGACGTTGCATGGACGAGAACGTCCGGCAGCTCGATCACCATCTGTGTCCATTTCGTCCATTTTTTTTTTTTTCTTGCGAGAGGAGTTTATGTCTATTTTTTTTCGTCCAAGATATATATAAGATGATTTTTAAACAAGTGAGGATGGATTATCCTGTTGGTAATTAATACCTAATCTGTCGCAACACTTTTTGTTCCAAACATAAATTAAAAAAAAACTACTGGCACTATGTATGCTACTAATTTTGTGTATCGGATACATGTGGCACACGACACAAGAAAGAGAAAACAGCCGTGCCGTATTGTACTTGAGTGAAGTGGTAAATCTGGCAGCAGAATCTCTGACTAGAGTTACACGCTGACATCTGCTTTTGGTCATCACAGATGGCTTTTCAGAGTCAAACTTGGTCGTCCAAGCAAAGCAATCCCTGCCACACATGGTCAACGGTAAAAAGGGTCTGAATTAATTCGCATCGGTAAAAAGTCAAACTTGCGCGAGCGTTCGCTTTTACCGTTGCCACGTTTGCTTCCAGTAACCCGCTGCAGACATTTTTGCCTGTAAACATGGACGTGGCTTGTAGCGTTGCTTTTACAGTCACCCAGTGCGGCCAGCCTAACGTACGTACGTACGCATTGGTTGGTTGTGGCCGTTAATATTTCATCACACAAGTGGTGACAGGTAAATTGGGTGGTGCAACAAATGACAGCGACGAAATGGTTCTGCGAAATTGAATGGCATTCAGATTAGCGTTTGTATCATAAAAGTGTTGGGTTGTCCTTTGCCAACGTACTGCACATTGGTTACATGTTTCAACCAATGGTACCTCAGTCCAACGTACACATTTGGCTATTACAAGCTTTCAACCCATGGTAGTAGCTCAGTTTGCTGGATTTGTACGTTGCGGTAGGACCTACCCAAGTTTCTTGACTTATACCTTGGATACTTGCATTTTTTTCCTTTCTGGATCAATTTCAGTGTTTGATGACTTATACCATGGAGTTCGAAGCAATGAAGCCCGGCAATAGAGATAGGAGGGATTAGAGTAGACTGCTTGCTTCTGTGCAGGAAAAGGCGTGTTTTGTGTTTTCTATATAATAATTTTTTGGGCTCTACCTACGTGCATAAACACGATGAAAAAAACAGAACGCCGCAAAAGCTGCATGTCAACAAGCGCTTCTGGTGAGGGGCGTGGTTGCCGACAGGCGTCTGAAATTTTTCCCATGATTAGCCATTAGTGGATGAGGTCTTTTTCTATAATCATCATTATTTGTCTTTATGGATGCTTCTCATGTATTGTGTATTGTTTTGTTCCATTTAGTTTAGTTTCTACTTCTCCATTTCATCTCCCATGTTTTTACTTTGGTCTTTTACACCTTAGCAAAGAGTGCTTTTGTAATTTTTTGGTTGTCCAACTTGCCTCTTACATTTCCAAATTATACCTAAAAAAATCAATATACTCAAAGCTCAATAGCAAATATAAAAAAAAATTCACTATCTTCCCGCGGCAACGACGTGGAATTCTCATAGTTAACAGCAAAACTGAATAACATCATATTTTTAGTTTCTTCAAAAGAGTTGTCTTGTCCTTAAGTCATTTTTCCCGTACGGAGGGAGTACACATTGGGTACGTATATATGTTTTTCGAACCGATGGTACCTCAGTCCACCGTACACATTGGTTACATATTTTCAACCCATGGTAGCTCAGTTTGTTGGTTTTGTACATTGTGGAACGAGCGACCTACCCAAGTTTCTTGACTTATTATACCTTGGATGCTTGCATTTTTTTTTTTTTTCCTGAATCTATTTCAGTGTTTCACGACGTTGTTCTTGTAATTGATAATAGTATATACGAGTATGCATCGGAAATAAGATCAAACGCACTTTGCGATCTCGAGATCTGTTAGTTCTGGAGGTACATAGAATAGTGTGTGTATGTGTGTGCTTACACTTTACAGGGATGAATATGTATGAATGTATAAGTGTGTCTGAGCATGTAATGTAATTTGCTAAAAAGGACAACCGTTTTTATGTAAAATTTATCTGTGATTCTATATGTTTATTATATCAAAAACATTAATGAACATGCATGTATCCACCAACCAAATTTGATGATCAAGAGTTGAGTAATCCATCAGCTAATAAATCTATTTTTTTCTAAATAACAAGGAGACGAGTGGCCCTAAAGTCCTAAACTACACTACAGTCCCAGATTCGTTTTGGACTGTTTCAAAGCTTCAACACTGGACTTTTGACCTCCAAGATTTTGGTGGTACTAGATCGGGATCGGGAGCTAGTATAGCTCTTTCCACACGCTATTGTTTTCTTTTCTCTATTGTCCATGCCCGTGCCAACATCCACGGTTCTAGCAATATAAATGCTACGATGTAAGTTAAGTATTGCCGCGAAAAATACAAGTGTCATAACCTGTTTTTTTAAAAAGGTTCGCGCACATAAGTCTCCCCTCGTCATTAATTAGTGTTTTATTTTATTTTATTTTATTTTATTTTATTTTATTTTATTAGTGGCGTCTGGTGGACGGTTTACCGCTTGCACGCAAAGCGAATTTTAATTTCTTTTTCCCGGAACTAGATATATTATTAGATAGATAGATTTTTGAATATAAAGAAATAAACTGTCGCCGTGCGGACGTTGCATGGACGAGACCGTACGGCAGTCCATCTATATTTGTACTTATATATACAAGATGCTTATCGTGTTGGTAATTAATACGTAATCTGTCGCAACACTTTCTGTTCCAAACATAAATTAAAATAAATCTATATATGCTATTAATTTTGTGTATCGGATACATGTGGCACGCGACAAGAAAGAGAAATCAGCCGTGCCGTATTGTACTTGAGTGAAGTGGTGATTCTGGTGAATCTGGCAGCAGAATCTCTGACTCGAGTTACACGCTGACAACTGCTTTTTGGCGAGTGGTAAATACTATCTGACTTGATCATCACATACGGATTTTCAGAGTCAAACTTGGTCGCCCAAGCAAAGCAATCCCTGCCACACATGGTCAACGGTTAAAAAGGGTCTGAATTAACTCTCATGGATATATGTAGCTGCTGCCCCTGCATACGACACTCTGCATATATACGGAATTACTACTTTTGGTACATGTCCTGGTGGGAGCACGAGACGAAAAGACAGTCTAACAAACAGAAGAAGGTTGCATTTGATGAAACATGAAAAGAGTGACGTATGCAGGATTCATAGTAGGCCACATGCATGTCTCGTTGGATTCAAGCTGAATTACAAAAGGGATACGTACGTACTCACCGATGCATATTCTTGAGCACCCGCCACTGAAAAAGTATCGATGCTTTTTTCAAAAAAAATGTTGTGCTACTAGCTAGCCATATTAGATCGATAAAAGCAGCATATCTGCAAAATAAAATGGGTGCGGGTGGGAAGGAATATATTACTATTGATTGATTTGAATTTGAATTTCAATTAATTAAACAGGAAAAGAAAAGGAAATCGACCGTGCAACACGGGCAGGGAAACCAGGCGGACATAACGGGAGCGCGGTACCCCACCCTGTCAGTGTCAGCCAAATCTGTGTGGGTGGGGCCGACCCGGCAACAGGCCAAACGGTGGCGCGGGCAGCCAGCCAACCGACCCAACGGCTCTGCCGCGCGCCTCGGTGCACCGCCCGCATGGACCACACGCGGGGCGTGGGGATGGATATGCTGCTCTGGCCGTCTGGCACCGTACGTGCACCGGGTCTACGAGAGGACGGAAGCGCCATGGTCGCGTCAAGCTCCACACTTTTTTTTATGGCGGAGGAATGTGTGGAGCTCCTGACTTTGCAGGTGTAGGCGACGTACTACTGGCGTAGCAGCAGCAGCAGGAGCAGGTGGTGATCATCGATTTCATTCAAGGGCACGTTTAGTTGGCTAAAGTTTTGCCAAACTTTTGCAAATTTTTAGACTCTCTCCATCACATCACATTAAATACACCAAAAGACATATGTTTGGAGTATTAAATGTAGGTAAAAAAAAAATAACTAATTACACAGTTTAGATGTACATTGCGAGACGATTCTTTTTGAGCCTAGTTACACCATGGTTGGATAATATTTACCACTAACAAACTAAACGTCTTCTGGTGTCTACATGCGAGTCGGAACAGTGCTTTTGGCAAAACTTTAGCCCAACTAAACGAGGCCCAAATTAACTAATTGTGCTAATAATTAACTAGTTAATAATCAGCTGGTGTGCTCAGATCATGGCTGGCTCTGCTGCTGCTACCGCGGAGTACGTGTTTTGGCTTAATTCAAAGAATCAAAAGTGTGCACCAACCAAGCGTAGCAATTATTTTTGGGTTTCTGATTATCCATCAGTATCTGCAATGTTTTTATTTATTTCTTCCCGACATTTTCTGCTCCATGGATATGGATCTCTTTTTCCATGCATCTCTTGCAATGGCCAATGGCACGGCTCTATATATGACCGTACTACGTACGTCACATGCATGCATCTACTAAAAAAGATATAAGTTGACCTTCTATCACACATGGTGTCAACTTGTATTTTCTATTATCTTTCTCCGTCAGCACGGATACAAAACAAAGCATTCTAGTGTACTAGTAACATGCACGGTCAATATATACATCTTTCTAATTCTAATTAATTACAGTAATAAGTAAACTTATTGCTTCTACGTGTGAGAAAAAAAAGTTGACCTACCGGCGTGTATAGTAGTACTAACGTACCTAACAATGCTATCAAGGCCGGGCAAAAAGCGATTAGCATAATATATCTATACCTACTAATAAAGAAATTTCCGTCGTCTTCCCTCCCTTTCGTCTAGCCTTCTAGAAGCCCAACGTGGAAAAAAAAGGGAAAAAGTAGAGCCCTGTTTCAATACGCGCGCGGGCTATCGTGGTGTTCAACGTACGTATGTACGTACGTGCACGGTGCACCATGGGCTATACTACTAGGGCGTACACGGACTAGGTATGGCTACGGCCAGGCCTACTACGGGCACGTACGTACGTACACGGGACGATTATGCATGCAGGTTAGTGGAATAACAAGCAACGGTTGAATTGAAGACAATTCGACCGTGTGCTTTCAACGAGTACTGGTTGGTGTGTCGTACCATGGCAGGATTGTTCTTGATTTTCTTCAACAATATAATGGTGTGTCGTGTGCAGCACCACGGTTGTACGAGGACGCGCAGGTCATTGGCGACTTTGTGCCATGTATCTAGCTCGCGGATGGCAAGTAGTGTTGGATGGACATGATCGAGCCAATCAACAAAAAGACCCAAAGAGTTTTTTTTTAAAAAAAGACTAAGATGGTGTACATTGTTAGGTGTCCTGTGAAACCAACATCACGTGTTACGACCTGCAGCGTAGCTACCAATATCAGTGTTTGGGAATCTCCATGATTTGTTTATCTGAAAGGAGAACGAGAGTATCCCCGTGTTGAAACGTCTGTCTTGGTGAGGACTCTAGCCACATAAAATTAGGTAATGCGACGACGGAGGGACAAGTAGAGCGACCTCTATGTGAAGACTAGCTAACCGAGGACCGGCGAGCGACTGGACGGGCAATGTCTATGTGAAGACGAGCGCACATATGACTGTGACACAGGGCTCATCGTGTGTCCACGCAAGGTGCGGGACTCAGCATCTGTCATCGTGGGGCCTAAGAATCCACGTGTGTTTTGCGTTGTTTCAAGGCATGGCATCTATGCCAATAGGGCTCGGCGTGCGCCACCATGGGGCTCTCGCATTAAATCCGCCCAAACCACTTTCGGCGACATGGAGTCGGCGCCCACCTATCTCATATCGAAAACGCCGGAGCAAGCAGGCGAGGAGAGACCTGGCGGCATCTTGGCACACCATAGTGCTAGCATTCATAATGCAGGTAACCTCTTTTCTCCGCTCCGTTGATTAGCTAATCTGAAGTCTTTCTCCCGTTGCAACACATGGACATGTTAAGCTAGTACTAACAATAAGCCGGCATATTTAACCGCGTTTGGCCATGCATGGCAGGTACAATTGCTACGCTGTCCACGTCAGCTTCGAATGGACACAAACTATTTACAACTCGCCTGAGCTTTGCCACGGCGTTAATCTTTCGCAAGTAACGTTAGATAAATTGGGTAGTAGTTGCAACAAATGAGGAGGGAGTATACGCTTTCAACAGATGTTACCTCGGTTTGTTGGATTCACAAGGATGCTCCTACACAATTTTTTTCTCTGAATCTTTTTCAGTGTTTAACGACGTCGCTCTTCTAGTAGTATATGAGTACCTATCGGCCGCGAGCGCACTTCGTCAATCTAAAAGATTATTGGTTGACCATTCGGAGGTGCTCTTAAGATACTATGTGTATAATTTGTGTTTACACTTCACGGGAATGAATGTGCATGAATGTATAAGTGTTTGAGTATTTTTTTTTTTTTTTTTGAGAAAAAGTGTTTGAGTATGTACTACAATGATTTCTCAACAATGGAAATCAGTGAATATAAACTTATGTAGAATCTATAATTCTATATCTTTATTAGGTCCAAAAAGTTCTGAAACATGCATCCACCAAACAAAATTGATGGAACAAGAGTTGTGTAATCCATTAGCTAATAATCTTTTTCCCATAAAAAAGAGGCGAGTGGCACTAAAGTCTAGTCCTAAACTACACTACAAAGCCCTACATCCGTTCCGTTTTGGACTGTTTCAAGCTTCGAGATTGACTTTTTTGACCTCGAAGATTTGGTGGTGCTAGATCGGGAGCTTGCTCTTTCGACAAGCTATTTTCTACTATTCATGTCCATGCCAACATACAAGGATCTAGCGAAGCTATGAGCTACTAGTTAAGTATTGCCACAAAAAAATTAAGTGTCCTATCCACATAATATTTTTTTGTTCGTCTCTCCTCTCCTAAGTATTTATTTATTTCGTGGTGTCTTGTTTTCAGCTCGCAGGCCAAGCAATTTAATTCCTTTTTCCCGGTACTAGATTAGATGAATGAACAACTACTCCCCCATTCCAAATTGTAGGACGTTTTGACACTTTTGACTTCAATTTTGACCGCTCGTCTTATTTAATTTTTTGTGCAAACATTGTTAAATGAGTGAAATGCACACCAGTACATGAACTTGTCTCATTCTGTGCCAAATAGGTCCATGGACTTAGAAACTAGCCATCCAGCCCCTCGAACTTGCGAACCCGTTCACCCCAGGTCCATGGCGGTTTTGCATGGCTGTTTTGCATGGCGACATGGCGGTTTTGACGTCGGCGATGCCATCGACACTTCTCTTAATTTGCAAAATTAATATCTTTTTATTCGAGCTCCAAATATAGCAAATAATATATCAATTTTGATCATCTCGACGAGCTCTTTGCAATGGTGTACTCCGTTTTGTTATTTGATATAATTTTATTTCGTATAAAATTAAATATTTCTATAAAACGACTATGAGTGATATTTTATTGTCATGATTCGAAAAAAGAAAAGAAAGGTGCAATTTAAATTGATTAAGATTTAAGGCCCTAGCTTTACACCCACCCAAAGATAATACCCATCCGAGACGTCATCCGGACGATCCATCGGGCCATATATACACATCTGCTAGCTGCACTGCGCCTGCCGCATGCAGCGATCGATCGTCCGTGCAATATATACATATTTAGGGTAGCACGTTTTAGCCTAAATATGTATATATTGCGCTACGCCTAGCTTGTATACATATTTACGATAAACTTTCTATAAAACGTAGTAGTAAATTTCGTGGCAATATATACCCTATGTATATTTACGGCCAAAACCCGGCAAATGTGTATATATCCGGAACTAAATCACGACCCATATATATATCGATTGCAAGTGAGAATAAAATATCACTCGTAGTCGTTTTATAGAAATATATTTAATTTTACACAAATAAAATTATCTCAAATAATAAAAACGGAGATGCGCCATTGCAATGAGCTCGTCGAGAGGCGATCAAAATTGATATATTATTTGCTATATTTGGAGCTCGAATAAAAAGATATTAATTTCATAAATTTCAAAGAAATGCCGATGTCATCAGCGACGTCAAAACCGCCATGCTGCCATGCAAAACAGCCATGCAAAAACCGCCATGGACTGGGGTGAACGGGTTCGCAAGTTCGAAATTTGGATGGGCTGGTTTCTAAGTCCATGGACCTATTTCAAGACAAATGAGACAAGTTCATGTACTGTGTGCATTTCACTCTTGTTAAATTTAAGTCACCCTTGAAGAACTTTTGTTAGTAAAGTAAACCACTATAAAAGATGTGATATTTTGTAATAAATAAATAAATAAATAAATAAGACGAAGTTATCAAACTTGAGTAAAAAAAAAGTCCAACATCATATAATTGAGATTTTAGAATGGAGTTAGTACTCTCTTAATGCGATACGCGTCAACGGGCACGGTTTTTTGAAAAAAAAAAAAAAAAAAAGAATGGAGTTAGTACTGTATAAAAAAAACTACCGCCACACAGACGTTGCATGGACGAGAACGCACGGCAAGTTGATCACCCCAGCTCAGTCCATTTGGCCCCATATGGCAGTGTCCCTAACATTCCAGTAGTGTAGCACTACTTCAGTTCAGTGGTTCCTCTGGCAGTTGAATCTGACTACAGTGAGTGACATCTGGATTTTTTTTTTGTAAGAGGTAAATATGTGACTTGATCAACACAGACTTGGTCGTCCAAGCAATCCTCCCACAAAGGGTCACCGGTAAAAAGGGACTCTAATGAATAGAGCTAACGCGCCGCCCCCCCCCTCTGGTATAGTATTTCTTTTGTGGGAGCACTAAAGGCAGTTAAAAGGGGAATTTGTGTCAACGTGTGTTGATTTCCAGGTTCCAGCTCAACGGAACCACTACAAAAAGAGTACGTAAAAGGTTAGTATACATTTGAAATAGCAGAAATTAAAGGCCTGGAGGCTGGGGAAATCCATGGACAGGGGAGTATAGTAGATAAGAAACTAGGACACGCGCACTCTTCGTGAAAACAAAAACACACACACGTGTGTGCATACATAAATCAAAATCCATTCATTCATATATATCTCTAGTTGCACACACCACACGTACAGGATATGTGCCATTTTTCCTAACTTCACATATATAATGTCCCAAAATAAAGGCCAAAAAGAGAAAAGGGGCATAATCGATCATGTCTTGTTGCATTCAAGCTTACAAAAGGGCCGGCTGCAGGTTACCAATATTCTTGACCAACCACCCTCCACTAAAAGTATCGATGCTTTTTTCATTGTCGTGAGCAAGGTACCTCAAGGTCTAATTAGCATGTCCAATTAAGCAAGGGTGTGTCATTAACAAACGTTTAGAGCTTGCCAGGTCTCAAGGTCTAATTAGAGCATCTCCAACAGTGCCCAATAATTTTATCCTAATATTCATGAGTTTAACAACTCCCAAAACAGTATTGGAGTGGAAAAAAACATCGATCTCCAACGGTGCCCAATAATTCACTTCTAAAAACTAAATTTATGTCCACCATTAGTTGACCCGGCAGTTAATCTGACCGCCGCCGTCAACATGCAGTGCGTGCCGGTGGTGTTCCCCGTGCAGCCGAACAAGACCTACAGGCCCAGTAGCCGAGAAAATCAAAGCATGTTAATTCCTCAAAAACGCATTGCACTGACCAACGTTGTCCTGTTGATGATCTTGGCTGCATCTTTGCAGAATCACAAACCGACGGTGGTGGAGGCTGACGGCAACTACGTGGATCCGTTCCTCCGACGACATCGACGTCTACTTCGGCGACAGCTACTCCGTCCCCCTGACGACGGACCAGGACACGTCCGCCAACTGCTGGGTCAGCGTCGGCGTCTTGGCGGCTGCCCAAGACGGCGCCGGCACCTGGCGGTGCTAGCTAACTATCGCCTCAACCGGCGCGGCGTCAAGCTGCCAGCCCGTCGCGCCACCGGTCACCCGCCTTGGAGCGACCCACGACCACAGCAAGGCGTTCACGTACAGGATCGCGGCGGCGCGGGATGGCCTCGCCGCCCCGGCGGCCGCGCGGACCGCCCGCATCGATGGTGCTCCGGCGGCGCCCGTACACTGGGCTCGCTGAATATGGGGCTCAAGTCACGCTGGGGGCGTCGCGCCCGGCGGAGACATTTGGCCGGAGTTACGTCGGGCTACGCGCGCCGCCCGAACCCGGAACACGGCGGTCGGGGAGACCACGCCAGAACTCCGTCCGTGGCTGCCCAACAGGCCGCGGTGGCGCGCCCTCCGAAGGACCATGGCCGCGAGCTCTTCGCGCCCGCATCGGCTCGGCAGGTTCCACCAAATCGGGCGCACATCTGCTCGGCGGCGTGGCCCAACGTCATGCGGTAGCACACGGCGACGGCGTGGCCAATCCACGAACGCGGCTGCTCCCGTCGATGGCGGGCGGCAGGTCCCCGTCGTGAAACTTCACTTCGGCTAGCGGCGAAGCAAGGGCCGTGGATACGCGCTGTGCTTTCGCGTGCGGAAAATATACGCCGATGAGGAGATTTTTTCCGCATGCCCAAAGATTGAGAGGTCATATAGGGTCTTTGTTGGGCGGTGTTTTTCATGTTTTTCCAATAAACCTAAGATTGGGGAGGTCATATAAGATCACTTGTTGGGTTCTTTCTTAGCATGCCCAAGCAATTGATGTGTTTGTTTTTTGAAGGGCAAAAATATAATAGCTAGGTAAAATTGCACGTGTTTATGAGAAATCAAAGAAATGGTGGGACAGGGCCAGGGAAACCGGGCGGACGTAACGGCTAGTGGCGGTGGTGGGGGGCGATGTGGACGGGAGCGCGGCCGGCAGTGCGCACTCACAGCCACGTCAGACGCGTGTGCCACGTACTCAGCCCCGTGACCCGGCAACCAATTACGTACGGTGGCGCCGCGGAGGACCCAACGGCTCTGCCACCACCAGGGCACGCGCCTCCATCGGTGCACCGGCCGCGTGCACCGGGTCTACGCGGCGGCATGGTGGTTGTGTCTCTCCTATGGTCTCTACGCTTTTGATGTGCTGAGATCGAGCGTGGGTGCTGCCAAGAACGCCTGGACGGTGGACACTGGCGGCGGCAAGTGTATTCATGGGTATTCTAATGAATACCCAAGATTCTAGTATTAAAAAAAAAAATACATATACCAATATACATGTATAATCTCTTTTTAATTGGAGCAAGAGGTAAAAAAAGGGCACAAACAAGGAATCCACTATATTTTTTGCTTCAATTTTTTGATATTTCGCATACCCAAATTACATTTTTGACATTTCGCATACCTAGCCACAGATTCCTGACTTCAGTGCACAAAAAAAAAAAAAAAAAAAATATATATATATATATATATATATATATATATAGCGTAGCAATTTGGTTTCTGAATATCCAATTTGCAATGTGATTTTTTTTGGTTTCTTTCGACGACATTTTTCGTCATGCGTCTCTCGCGTGCTTATACAATGAATGGCACGGCTCTAGGATGTCTGTCCGTTACCTTACATGTGCATGGAAATTACGAAATGGTACAAGTTGACTTCCCTCGATCACGTACGCCGTATCTTTTCCAAACACGAAGACAACACACTAATATTCTAGTAGTAGTAGCTAGTAACATGCATGGTGTACATACATTTTTTTCCGATAAACTATTAGTACTAGCTAGGCGGATGTTGTTTGAACAAGTTGACCTACCAAAAGCATGTAGTAGTACTATACTAGCTAGTAGCTACATGCATGACCCCACAACGTACGTGCACTCAGTAATCTTTCACCCTACAATTTCAGCACCAAAAAGCTGGCCAGGCAGCACGGCCACGTCGGCGGCTTTTCTCGGCCGTTCGATCGGGCGAGCCGGACGGCTTTCAGATCTGGCCGGACCAGCCATTTTGCAAAGAAGCCCTCGACCTTTAACGAAATCACTCTTCCATCCCTCTCTCTCCCTCTATCTACTACGGGCTTCGCGGCTCCTCCGAGGGCGGCGGCGCCGCACCAACGGGCCCTTCTCCCTTTTCTCCAACCCCCACGGCGCCGCGCGCCCGTCGACCCTACCCATGCTGGCTGCGGCTGCGGCTAGGGGCGGCATCCGGCCCTGCGAGCGATGCCACCGTTTACGCGCCGCTCCGCCCGCTACTCGGTCGCAGCGCGACCACCGCGGCCTGGTCGCCGCCGCCCGAAAAAAAAACACCAAAAACGGTGCTACATGCGCCTCTTCCCTTGATTTCACCCCCCTCCACGGGGCGTGCTATCTGACCCAACCCCCATCGGCTGCGCCTTGCCGCGGCTGGCCGGAATCGGCGGCTCTGCCAGGCCCGTTCCCCTGCTCGGGGCTGCCGCGCAGTGCGCCCAACGCATGCGCCGGGACTGCTGGCCTGGCATGTGCAGGCTCCACCGCCGGGGGCGCCGGGCACGGTGACGTCGCCCACCGGCCTCTTTGTCGTTCGTGTGTTCTGCCTTGTTGGGCCAATGCTTTTGCCTTGCTATGGGCTTGCACAACTATCAGATAGCCGCATGTTCGACGCCTCCATGAGTATGCAAGGCTGGCGGTCGTCCCCTCCACTTCTGGGCACAATAAGTCCTGCATCTGTTTGACAAAATGCCTCCAAGGCTGTCGTCAGTCGTACAGGGCTAGAACAAGGTGGCACCTTTATCCATGTCTTGGTCCCATCCTGATTTTTTTTTGTAATATAATTTCGTTGATGTTGCAGCCATCATCAACACTGAAGCATCTAGGAGCATGAGCTTGTTGAAATGCTGCAGCACCATGGAGCCACGAGTGATTAGTTCCTGTGCTTTGGTGTCCTAAAGCCGGTAACGGTAAGCCCCTGTGGTATTTGATGAAATGACTGTCTAGATTCTCGAACCCTTTAAGCTGCAACATTTTGGTATTGCTACCGCCCTGTACTAAGTTGGTTCCTGTAACTCTGAAGCTGAAAACAGAGAAGCAGAAGGAAGTTGAAGGTACTATGCTCGGAAGTCTGAAATTTGCAAAAAGTTTCAATCCAAGAAAGCTCGTAGGTCAACTTAATTTATTGTGGTGTTAAATTAGTTGTCTTAACTTGATCAAATCATCCGGTTTCAATTGGAGAATACAGATTGCATACGACATTCTTAACTTCTGAGAGTTTTTGGCCCATTTTCAATGCAATGAGATACATCACTAATACTTTTCTCTTCTAAAGTTTGTGCAACAAATTAAACTCTGTACAAATGTGCCTCCAAGCAACAAAAAAGAGGTTCTTTTGAGGTGATTTTATTTTCCATTTTCTGCCAAACTTCTGCCCACTCTAAAGAGCCATTGAATATCTCTGTAGGATTGCTTAATGCTGTGGGTGAAGCAGCTAGAGGCATGGTGATTTCAGTTATTTACAATATGGTACCCAGTGTGATGAAGAAATATGATCTATTAAAAAACTTGTTCACAAGGTATTTTATGGTTGTTTTCTTCTATATCTTTCATGCTTTATCAGTTGATGTTTGATAAAAAAAAGGAATAAAATATCAAAAGTACAGTCAGAGTTAGCATAATATAATTTCTAAATTAAAATATTCCTTTCTACGTAAAGCACATGATCACTTATAAGCATGATTCCTTCTCTTAGTTGTTTTACCCTTTCATGCTCACCAATTCAGAAGGCATCAGAATCAGAGTAAGTGATATGTGATTGTAAAGTGGTTTGCAAAATCACTTTTTTTAAAAATAATTTTCAAATCTTCAATTAACCATACTGGTTGTTGCCGATGGAGCATTACAAAACTATGCAGATTTAAATCAGTTGTAAAAAGCTCAACTCTATACCTGCAAGACAAATTCAGGTATGGAGTTGTAGATTATTTTCCCCTTTCAGTTTCACAAGTGCTTTGTTTTTTCAGATGCATAACTACGAGTCGTGAAATGCATTGAAATAAAAATGACAGATACTTACTGTGAAAACCTATATTTACTATATCTCAAGTGATTCATTCGGTTCCTGATGGCTGCTGCTTTTTCAGGGATTCAGATATTGTGGACTCCCAAGATGAAAATGGCGTTCTTTCGGAAGAAAAGCTACTAGAAGACTGAAAAGCTACTAGAAGACTATCATTATCTTAAGGCATTGTGTGATGAATTGTTGGTGGATAATAGTTCTTAGTACATGTTAGTTTTGCCTGCTGTGCTGTTTCGGCTCCTTGCTCATTGTTTGTCTGAAGTTGTCGAGATATCCTGATACAATATCACTCAATGATATTCAATACCCTTTTTGAGCATGGGATATTCAGCTTTGCATTCACAGATATGCAATCAATGAAGAATCTTGCTTACGGACATATGTGTTTGGAAATGCCCACCAGAATCTATAGTCTGATGCATTGCTCAATTAACTGGTCATTCTTTATGTTCTCAACACATATATGAAAGTTTTGTGTTACTTTTCTGCGAACACATGGTTGATTTGGGTCACATGTGTTTAGTTTTGTGATTGAGTGATTGTCAACAATCAACATTTTAATTCTATTTTCCTTTATTCTTTATGCTTCGGCTATGTTCACCGGCACACGTGGAGTGTATCGAAGACGTATCTCTTGGTTCGTGTTGTACGGGTGTGGAGCTCGGAGATGGTAGCCGACGGGAGGTGAAGGGGCCAAGGAGGGCGTGCGGGCCGACGGATCGCGGAGGTGAAGGGACGGACGTGAGGCTTGGACCGGGGACCGGATCACCCGGGTGGCTAGCCATGGTGGCCGACATCCGGGACATCGGCGAATGCAAGAGGGCGTGGCGGGACCGTGTCGATCGGGTCAAGGCGGCGAAGCGTGCGGCAGAGAGCGGGAGCTCGGATGACTTGGCGACTTCGGGCGGTCAAGACGGCGATGACACGTGTCGAGGAGGTTTGGTGGTTTGGCCTCAAAACCACGGTGCGGGTTTGGTGGTTTGGGCCTCAAAACCATCGGCGGGTTTTACGGGTTTGGGCCTCAAAACCGGGGGCGTTCCGATGGATGTTGATCCTCGCTTTGGGAGCTTTGAGTTTGACAGGGAGGAGTGCACCACACTTTGTTGTGTGTGGTGGGCACTTTGGGAAGAAGAATCATGGGATGTTTTTTGTGCCTAACGTCTATCTTGGGCAAGATGGTCAACACCTGGTATTCTTCCAAGTTTACTAACCCTAGTGTTGTGCCATTTGCTCATCCCATGTTTTTCCAATGATGTAGGTGACTAAGTCTTGGGTTCCCAAGTTTATGCTTGTTAACCCTTTGGGATCCAAGACTTGGGTTTCTTTGTCCTCTCATGTGTAGGTATGAGGACATGGGGTGGAGAACACGTGCTTGGTGGAACTTGATTCTTTGTCGTGGTGTGATCAAGATTTGATGGTTGTCTACACCACTTTGATGGCCTCCAAGAGACATGTGCCTTATTGTGACACCTTCACACAGTCTGTGAGCTATCATATACACTCATGCCTTGTACGTTCATGATTTCCCTCCTTATGGTATGAGATGGTTGTTCATTTGCTCACTTATATATTGCTTGCATGTATTATACTTGTATCATGCTTTTATATCCTTTATAGCATGTGTTATCTTGTGTATTATATGCCATGCTAGCCTTTGTGCCCTTTTGTATCCTAGTTTTCTTTTTGCTAGGTGTCATTGGTTGAGGGAAGTTGGGAGTTTTGCTATCCTTTTTGAGGGGTAGTTTTGTAGTTGATGTACAGTTGCAGCTTTAGGTTTGTTTTGATTTGTGCATCATCTTGTATCATATTGCATCCATCATGTACACTATTGCATTTTGAGCTTCTTGTTTATATTGATCATAATGAGATTATGCTCTGTTTAGTGTAACATTTACATGTTGGTGCTTACGACTTGTGCTCTTTTACGCTTAATTGATATATGTTATGAGCAAAGCTGTTTTTTCATGTGAACTTGCTTAACAACGATGAATCTTGTAAAATGTTCACCATTGAGATACTTCCTAGCATGTTTAAGTTGTTGAGATCCTTTGTGCTTATCATGTATGTTTAGGTGACTATGTCTCATTCATCGAAAGTTATACACTTGCTTAGATGACCACATGCTTTTATCCGGTAAAATCTGAAATCTAAGCTAAGTGTTTGGAAAAGATCGAGAAGGGTCCATACCGTCCCACATCCAAGTCTTGGGACTGCTGCTCATTGCACTTGAGTTGAACTGAGCTTGGTAGTGTTTGACCAGACCATTGTCTTAAGCTTCGATTGCTCACACGCATAGGCTTGATATGGTTGATTAGTAAGGCTGACGGTTGTGGATAACCACTTCGCACTCATGCTTTGTCCAATGCTTGTAACATTTGCAACTCGATAACTTGAAAATTTGACAAGTGTTGGCTCTGTCTTTTTACATGATGTATAAACCTTGCTTGGGGTAGTTCACTTGATATACATGTGTAGCACTTGGTAGATTTCGACTTACTTGTGCTATGCGCTATTCTTTGTGGTGGACACCTTTTTCCGAAATGCTTAAAACTGAATCAAAATGCTTTCAAGTCATATTTCATATCTCTTGATCGGTTTGAGCACCGTGTTAAGCACTTGACCTTGTTGCCATGACACTTTTTAGAGCATCTTTTTCATTTGGATTGCTATAAACTTGAAGCTCCCTCATTGCATTTTCATGCATTTCATAGCTTGATTAGTGCATCTGCCAACAAGGGGGAGAAAGAAACAAAGACAGTGACTGCATTTGTCTAGGGGGAGTAGCACTTTGAGCGAGATGTGTTGAGCCTTTTGCCTCTGTCTTGAGGGTCTAGCTGTTTGTGTGTGAAAGTAACTGGTTTGGAGCTGTGCTAGTGGTGTTGAGCCTGTTCTACCTCTTCTTGAGGACTAGCTGTTTGTCTAGCTTGGTTGTGTCGAGCCTTTTTGCCCATGTCTTTGGGAACCAAGTTTTTTGCTCCATGTTTGCCATCAAGTGACTTTGTCTTAGCTCTTGTCTAGCTTGTGTTCACTTGAATGTGCTATCTTCTACCTTCTTCGTCTTTGTGTTGAATGTTGACAATGCACTCATCAAGGGGGAGATTGCGAACACATGGTTGATTTGGGTCACATGTGTTTAGTTTTGTGATTGAGTGATTGTCAACAGTCAACATTTTAATTCTATTTTCCTTTATTCTTTATGCTTCGACTATGTTCACCGGCACACGTGGAGTGTGTCGAAGACGTATCTCTTGGTTCGTGTTGTACAGGTGTGGAGCTCGGAGATGGTAGCCGACGGCGAGGTGAAGGGGCCAAGGGAGGGCGTGCGGGCCGACGGACCGCGGAGGTGAAGGACGGACGTGAGGCTTGGACCGAGGGACCGGATCACCGGGTGGCAAGCCATGGTGGCTGACATCCGGGACATCGACGAATGCAAGAGGACGCGGGCGGGACCGTGTCGATAGGGTTAAGACGGCGAGCGTGCAGGCAGAGCGGGGAGCTCGGATGACTTGGCGACTTCGGGCGGTCAAGACGGCGATGACACGTGTCGAGGAGGTTTGGTGGTTTGGCCTCAAAACTACGGTGCGGGTTTGGTGGTTTGGGCCTCAAAACCATCGGGCGGGTTTTACGGGTTTGGGCCTCAAAACCCGGGCGTTCCGGTGGGACGGAAGGGACGGCGCGTGGCGGCATCACGGGAGATTGCGCGGAGCACGGCTGCAGATGAGGAGGCGCGGCGGTCGTCGGCTTGATAATTACCCAGAGTCGACCAAAATAGCCCTAGGGTTAAAAGATCGACTAATGTATCTTAGGGGTAGTTTAGGCAGAGGGAATATTGGACTATTTAGTGGAGGCTTACCCCTTCATCCCCTCTTGCCTCTCTTATTTTCGTTTTTTATTTTTTTCTAATTTTTAGGGTTCTTGTTTAGAGGTCCAAGAACAAATTTGTGGAGATTTTGTGGGGAAGGGCAGCCCCAATCCTGCCTGTGCCCTCCGGGCTTTGTCTCTTTTGATCTGTGATTTTCGTTCTCAGCGTAGTGCAGTTTTTCCCCTTTTTCGTGCATATTTTCGATCTGATTTTCCTGAAGTATGGATTGATCTCAGACAATGATTTTTGGGGAGTAGATCTGTGCTGCGGTGAATTTCGTCTGACCAAATTTTGGGCTCGAGTCCTTGTGTTTTGGCCGAGTTCCGATCGATTTAGTGGCCGTCTATTTCTCTGTTCATCAATGCGCCTCCCTGGTCCCTGCCCAAGCCTGCGCTAGTACGTGCAACACCAATCTCAAGCCGCAGGTTTTGCTTGAACAAGAATTGATTTTTGGTTCGCTCGCCCTTCGTTCGTCAGTTCATCCACTCAGTTGTTTTGGTGTCCTGGTCATGTACGAGCAGACCCGTTTTATCTTGGTTCGTGTGTAGCAGATCAGCGCCCGACCTCACCATCTCGGAGCAGGTGGTTGTTCGTGAGAATCCTATCGCTTCAAGGCTACTGATCTCTGGATCGAGCCCGTCAGGCCGCCTACAGCAGCTTCCCGTCAGCAGGCGCTCGTCCATGGGAGTTTGCAGCAGCTGACCATCAACCTGCAGCTCTACATCTCTGCAGTTTCCACGACACGCACAGCAAGGCATCAACAGCGAGATCGACAAGGTAAAGCAAGGTAAAGTTGGTCAATTTTCTATCCGTCAGTTGCAGTTGTATGAGCACTGAATATTTCTAGCTGTCCAGCACCAAGTCATGCACTTTCTTGAGCTCAAGTCCTGCTAGAAATTGTTTGTCTCAATAGATTAATTCTCGCCCTTGTCACCATCTAGCAACAGTGCTGTTCATGTTTATTTAGCTAAGTGTAGAAGTGCTGCTGGTAGTGATCTCGTGCTTCGATCACTTGGTGCTGTTCCCAATGGTCGACAGAAGCTTGCAGCTTTAGCACTTCACGTTGGTATTGTTTGATCAAATTGTTTTGCCTTGCAACAGCATAGTACTACTTCCTGCGTGCTATACCATGCTTTGTCCGCAGGTCTGAAGCTAGTTGCTTGTGTACATTTTCGAGCTCGCTTCTTTTTGTCCGCAATTTGATCAATTGTGCTTCGATTTGAGATCCGGTTTTTGCGATGACTTCCTATCGTTCGAGGAATTTATCTAGATACTCGTCACGAGTTGGCGTTGGTATTTTAGATTTGAGAATTCGCTTCTTCTCTATAGAAGTCGGGTGACTCATTTTCTCTCCCCCGGTTCGATCTTTGCGCTCCTCGGTCGTGTGTCATGTTTTGAGGTGTCCCGCTGTGTTCCTAGGGAGCATCCACCCGATCATTTGGGTCGTGGACATCTCGGTGTTCTCTTTGCTTGTGACACCTTGCTACCAGTTAGCACGTGTGTTACTCGTCTCCCGTTTGAGTTTGTTTTTGAGGTTGGGGGTTGAGCCGATGACCCGAAATTGAAAAGGAAAATTGAGGCTCCCATTCACCCCCCCTCTGGTCGCCGTTTCGGTCCTTCAATTGGTATCAAAGCCGGTTAGGATCACTTCCACCCTAATCGGTCCGTGATCCGTAAGAAGGCGACATGGATCGTGGTTTCGGCCACTTTGGCAAACCTCCGGAGTTCGATGGCACCAATTATCCCTATTGGAAGATTAAGATGCAAGCACACCTTATGGGGATGGATTGGAGAGTGTGGGAGATTGTTGAAGATGAGAACTACCAAGTGTTAGCCGCTCGAGTGGGTGAGAAACAAATAGCCCAACACAATGCCAACAACCGAGCGAGGAGTGTTTTGTTCTCTAGCCTCAAAGACACTGAGTTTGAGAGAGTTGCCACTTGTGAGACTGCTCGTGAGGTGTGGAGAACACTTGAGAGTTACCACGAGGGAACCCCACAAGTCAAGGCCCGCCTATATGAGACCTACAAGAGAGAGTACAACAACCTAATTCAGCTTGATGGCGAGTCCATCGATTCTCTCTTTGCTAGGTTTCGGGACGATCTGCAGCAAGCTACGGGCGAACAAGCCGGACGGAGAGGCTTGACGACCACGAAGGCGATGCGGCTCTTATGCGCCTTGGATCGGAAGGTGTGGGATGTGAAGGTGTCGCGATCATGGAGTCCGCCAACTACGACACCCTCACACCCGACGAGCTTTCTGACAAGCTCAAGTCCTCGAGATCGAGGCCCGGATCCGGCGAGCTCAAGAACCCATCTGCGCCGGCGTTGCACTTGTCTCGGGTAAGGGCGGTTCAATTCTTACGCTAACCCATCACGGATCTCTTTTGCCTTGTCTTCTTTGGTGTGCGTGGCGGAGGAGAAATTGGAGTGCCTTGGGGACGACAGCTGGCTCTAGTCATCGGCCGATTCTCGCGGTTCCACAACAACCGCTTTGAACCGTCGGCGTGGCGGTGCTCCCAAGGGCGGATGCTTTGAGTGCGGCGATCCGGACCGCCGTCGCCAGCGTGCCCCAAGAAGAGCAAGGACAAGTACTCCGGCGAAGTACTACTCCGACAAGCATGACTCCGACAAAGCGCAAGGACAAGCGCGAGTACACCGTCGGCAAGCACAAGTCCAAGAAGGGCTTCGACAAGGAGGCGATCAAGAAGAAGTACCTCAAGCGTGCCAAGGAGAACAAGGACGCCTTCTTCGCCTCACTCAGCGACCTCGACAACGACGGGCAAGCTTCCTCCAGCGACGAGGAGCTCGAGCGCAAGATTGAGGAAAATATGAACGGACTTTGCTTCGCCGCCAACTCCAAGCATGGGGGCTTTCGCACCATGGCCCTCGACGGTGCGGTGTCCGACGGCGTCGAGCCACACGGCAAAGTGACTCTTCCCCTAAGGTACCACCCACTATCGAATCCCTCTCCGATGAACTTGACTCTTTGGGCGATGCGCTTGTGTGCCAAGAGAAGTTGCTCAAGCGAGTAGCTAAGGAGAGGAAAGAGTACAAGGAGAAGTGGGAGGTAGCTATGAGGGAGTTAGAGTTGGCTAGGAAGCCCGTGGAGATGTCTGATGAGACGGAGTGCGATGCTTGTGCTATGCATGTGTCTAGCATCATGTCTTTGCAATCCAAGTACTCTGCTTTGCTAGATGAGCATGTTGAGCTGAAGGCTAAGCCTATGTTGTTGAGTGCATGCAAGTCTTGTCCAGGTTTGCAATCTGAGTTGGCAGAGAAGGCTGCCAAGCTTGCTGTGCTTGAGAAGGCCAGCTCAGATAGCACCGTGCTGAAGTGTGCTAAGTGTGAAGCTTTGGAGATGGAGGTCATGTCTTGTAGGCATGACAAGGGGAGAGTCGAAGAGGAGAACAAGTACCTTCGCTCTATCCTGAGTTGGGTGTCTAGTGGAGAGCCACAACTTGGCATGATGATGAGTCAGTTCAAGAGGGGGACTGACACAACGGGATTAGGCTTTGCAATAGGTGGGAAGGGTGAAGTAATCTATGGCAAGGTTGGTCAAGGTAGTGGTTTGAGCCCGAGTGAGAAACCCACAAACACTCCTAAGTTGACCAAGATCACTCCACCTGAGCCTACCAAGCCCATTGTCCAAAATGGCATTCTCCAAGAGACCCCAAAGACTCCACCTCCCAAACAAGTGTGGCTTCCTAAACCAAACCACCTCAAGAACCCACTTGACACTTTGCCCAAGATCCCTGAGGAAACCCTTCCTAGAGCCAAGGCCACAACAAGAGTGAACCATCCACCCAAGAGAGTGAACCAACAACCACCCAAGAGAGAGGTGAGGTATCACTGTGAGTATTGCCAGAGAGATGGTCCCTTGTTTGAGTTTTGCTTTAGGAGGAAGAGGGATGCTAGGCGTCAGGTTGCGTTTGAGAACCGCGACTTGTATCATCCACCACTTGGCATGCATGAGAGGGGTGTACGGTCGGTTCGAGGCGTTTGCTAGGCCGGGGAGGTAGGAGGCCTCAGAGGGCTAGGCCACAGTTTGTGAGACCCCGTGGTGGTCGTGCTCCGCGAGTGGATGTTGATCCTCGCTTTGGGAGCTTTGAGTTTGACAGGAGGAGTGCACCACACTTTGTTGTGTGTGGTGGGCACTTTGGGAAGAAGAATCATGGGATGTTTCTTGCGTGCCTAACGTCTATCTTGGGCAAGATGGTCAACACCGGTATTCTTCCAAGTTTACTAACCCTAGTGTTGTGCCATTTGCTCATCCCATGTTTTTCCAATGATGTAGGTGACTAAGTCTTGGGTTCCCAAGTTTATGCTTGTTAACCCTTTGGGATCCAAGACTTGGGTTTCTTTGTCCTCTCATGTGTAGGTATGAGGACATGGGGTGGAGAACACGTGCTTGGTGGAACTTGATTCTTTGTCGTGGTGTGATCAAGATTTGATGGTTGTCTACACCACTTTGATGGCCTCCAAGAGACATGTGCCTTATTGTGACACCTTCACACGGTCGTGAGCTATCATATACACTCATGCCTTGTGCGTTCATGATTTCCCTCCTTATGGTATGAGATGGTTGTTCATTTGCTCACTTATATATTGCTTGCATGTATTATACTTGTATCATGCTTTTATATCCTTTATAGCATGTGTTATCTTGTGTATTATATGCCATGCTAGCCTTTGTGCCCTTTTGTATCCTAGTTTTCTTTTGCTAGGTGTCATTGGTTGAGGGGAAGTTGGGAGTTTTGCTATCCTTTTTGAGGGGTAGTTTTGTAGTTGATGTACAGTTGCAGCTTTAGGTTTGTTTTGATTTGTGCATCATCTTGTATCATATTGCATCCATCATGTACACTATTGCATTTTGAGCTTCTTGTTTATATTGATCATAATGAGATTATGCTCTGTTTAGTGTAACATTTACATGTTGGTGCTTACGGCTTGTGCTCTTTCTGCTTAATTGATATATGTTATGAGCAAAGCTGTTTTTCATGTGAACTTGCTTAACAACGATGAATCTTGTAAAATGTTCACCATTGAGATACTTCCTAGCATGTTTAAGTTGTTGAGATCCTTTGTGCTTATCATGTATGTTTAGGTGACTATGTCTCATTCACTGAGTTATACACTTGCTTAGATGACCACATGCTTTTATCTGGTAAAATCTGAAATCTAAGCTAAGTGTTTGGAAAAGATCGAGAAGGGTCCATACCGTCCCACATCCAAGTCTTGGGGACTGCCGCTCATTGCACTTGAGTTGAACCCGAGCTTGGTAGTGTTTGACCCGGACCATTGTCTTAAGCTTCGATTGCTCACACGCATAGGCTTGACATGGTTGATTAGTAAGGTCGACGGTTGTGGATAACCACTTTCGCACTCATGCTTTGTCCAATGCTTGTAAATTTGCAACTCGATAACTTGAAAATTTGACAAGTGTTGGCTCTGTCTTTTACATGATGTATAAACCTTGCTTGGGGTAGTTCACTTGATATACATGTGTAGCACTTGGTAGATTTCGGCTTACTTGTGCTATGTGCTATTCTTTGTGGTGGACACCTTTTCTGAAATGCTTAAAACTGAATCAAAATGCTTTCAAGTCATATTTCATATCTCTTGATCAGTTTGAGCACCGTGTTAAGCACTTGACCTTGTTGCCATGACACTTTTTAGAGCATCTTTTCATTTGGATTGCTATAAACTTGAAGCTCCCTCATTGCATTTTTATGCTTTTCATAGCTTGATTAGTGCATCTCGCCAACAAGGGGAGAAAGAAACAAAGACGTGGATCTGCATTTGTCTAGGGGAGTAGCACTTTGAGCGAGATGTGTTGAGCCTTTTGCCTCTGTCTTGAGGGGTCTAGCTGTTTGTGTGTGAAAGTAACTGGTTTGGAGCTGTGCTAGTGGTGTTGAGCTTTGTTTCTACCTCTTCTTGAGGACTAGCTGTTTGTCTAGCTTGGTTGTGTCGAGCCTTTTTGCCCATGTCTTTGGGAACCAAGTTTTTGCTCCATGTTTGCCATCAAGTGACTTTGTCTTAGCTCTTGTCTAGCTTGTGTTCACTTGAATGTGCTATCTTCTACCTTCTTACGTCTTTGTGTTGAATGTTGACAATGCACTCATCAAGGGGAGATTGCGAACACATGGTTGATTTGGGTCACATGTGTTTAGTTTTGTGATTGAGTGATTGTCAACGATCAACATTTTAATTCTATTTTCCTTTATTCTTTATGCTTCGACTATGTTCACAGGCACACGTGGGTGTGTCGAAGACGATATCTCTTGGTTCGTGTTGTATAGGTGTGGAGCTCGGAGATGGTAGCCGACGGCGAGGTGAAGGGGCCAAGGAGGACGTGCGGGCCGACGGACCGCGGAGGTGAAGGACGGACGTGAGGCTTGGACCGAGGGGACCGGATCACCGGGTGGATAGCCATGGTGGCTGACATCCGGGACATCGACGAATGCAAGAGGGGCGTGGCGGGACCGTGTCGATCGGGTCAAGGCGCGCGTGCGGCAGCAGGAGAGGGGGAGCTCGGATGACTTGGCGACTTCGGGTGGTCAAGACGGCGATGACACGTGTCGAGGAGGTTTGGTGGTTTGGCCTCAAAACCACGGTGCGGGTTTGGTGGTTTGGGCCTCAAAACCATCGGCGGGTTTTACGGGTTTGGGCCTCAAAACCGGGGCGTTCCGGTGGGACGGAAGGACGGGCGTGGCGGCATCACGGGAGATTGCGCGGAGCAAGGCTGCAGATGAGGAGGCGCGGCGGGCGTCGGATTGATAATTACCCAGAGTCGACCAAAATAGCCCTAGGGTTAAAAGATCGACTAATGTATCTTAGGGGTAGTTTAGGCGAGGGAATATTGGACTATTTAGTGGAGGCTTACCCCTTCATCCCCTCTTGCCTCTTATTTTTCGTTTTTTTATTTTTTCTAATTTTTAGGGTTCTTGTTTAGAGGTCCAAGAACAAATTTGTGGAGATTTTTGTGGGGAAGGGCAGCCCCAATCTCGCTTTGTGCCCTCGGGCTTTGTCTCTTTTGATCTGTGATTTTTCGTTCTCAGCGTAGTGCAGTTTTTCCCCCTTTTTCGTGCATATTTTCGATCTGATTTTCCTGAAGTATGGATTGATCTCAGACAATGATTTTTGGGGAGTAGATCTGTGCTGCGGTGAATTTCGTCTGACCAAATTTTGGGCTCGAGTCCTTGTGTTTTGGCCGAGTTCCGATCGATTTAGTGGCCGTCTATTTCTCTGTTCGTCAGCTCTGTTCTTGTTCCAGTTCATGCTCGTATTCAGGCGTAGGGAGAACAAGCAGCCGAGCTGCAGCGCATTGAGCGCCTCCCTGGTCCCTGCCCAAGCCTGCGCTAGTACGTGCAACACCAATCTCAAGCCGCAGGTTTTGCTTGAACAAGAATTGATTTTTGGTTCGCTCGCCCTTCGTTCGTCAGTTCATCCACTCAGTTGTTTTGGTGTCCTGGTCGTGTACGAGCAGACCCGTTTTATCTTGGTTCATGTGTAGCAGATCAGCGCCCGACCTCACCATCTCGGAGCAGGTGGTTGTTCGTGAGAATCCTATCGCTTCAAGGCTGCTGATCTCTGGATCGAGCCCGTCAGGCCGCCTACAGCAGCTTCCCGTCAGCAGGCGCTCGTCCATGGGAGTTTGCAGCAGCTGACCATCAACCTGCAGCTCTACATCTCTGCAGTTTCCACGACACGCACAGCAAGGCATCAACAGCGAGATCGACAAGGTAAAGCAAGGTAAAGTTGGTCAATTTTCTATCCGTCAGTTGCAGTTGTATGAGCACTGAATATTTCTAGCTGTCCATCACCAAGTCATGCACTTTCTTGAGCTCAAGTCCTGCTAGAAATTGTTTGTCTCAATAGATTAATTCTCGCCCTTGTCACCATCTAGCAACAGTGCTGTTCATGTTTATTTAGCTAAGTGTAGAAGTGCTGCTGGTAGTGATCTCGTGCTTCGATCACTTGGTGCTGTTCCCAATGGTCGACAGAAGCTTGCAGCTTTAGCACTTCACGTTGGTATTGTTTGATCAAATTGTTTTTGCCTTGCAACAGCATAGTACTACTTCCTGCGTGCTATACCATGCTTTGTCTCTGCAGGTCGAAGCTAGTTGCTTGTGTACATTTTTTTTTTTTTTTCTTTTTTTTGTCGCAATTTGATCAATTGTGCTTCGATTTGAGATCCGGTTTTTGCGATGACTTCCTATCGTTCGAGGAATTTATCTAGATACTCGTCACGAGTTGGCGTTGGTATTTTAGATTTGAGAACTCGCTTCTTCTCTATAGAAGTCGGGTGACTCATTTTCTCTCCCGGTTCGATCTTTGCGCTCCTCGGTCGTGTGTCATCTTTTGAGGTGTCCGCTGTGTTCTAGGGAGCATCCACCCGATCATTTGGGTCGTGGACATCTCGGTGTTCTCTTTGCTTGTGACACCTTGCTACCAGTTAGCACGTGTGTTACTCGTCTCCCGTTTGAGTTTGTTTTTGAGGTTGGGGGTTGAGCCGATGACCCGAAATTGAAAAGGAAAATTGAGGCTCCCATTCACCCCCCCTCTGGTCGCCGTTTCGGTCCTTCACTTTCTTATGGCAACAGGGGTTCATGCCTTAGTGGCTTGTGGTTCATCGTTCTGCACTTGTAATTGCAGTACGCTTTTTAGATCTCTTATGGTGTTTCAGTTGTGTTCATGTATACAACAAGCGGAGAATGATGTGTACTGCCTGAGTGCCTGTGGAAATTGAGATAATTAAAAATCAACCATTGCTTCTGTGAGACACTACCGATGACCGACACTAGCACAACATACAAGGCTATCTCGTCCTACTACTGAGTCTGATTTTGTCTCCCCCTCACCGGTGTTTTGGGGTGGTGTTCCTTTGTTGCTTATCTGTTTACCTGACCATTGCCTCCTTGACCACCAACAATGGTAATCGACGACTCCATGCTTGCTGGATGGATTAGAGATAGAGGGACTACTGCTCGGCAGAGTAGCTCTCTAAACGCAAACTTGGGGTTAATTTGGTACAATAGATTTAATTTTTAAGAACAAGTATTACTGGAAGTACATATTTGTCCTACTACAATCAACAAAACAACTAATCGTACAAAAAAAAGTCCAGCAGACACTGGCCATACGCGGCAACGCCGCGAACATTTTAGTTCTACTCTATACGCACACACTGACACACACGCATATCACACAACCACCTAAAAATGCATGCAACCAATTAAGGCCAGATCGACAGAGTGGTTAGTGCTAGACAAATAATAAGCCAACATATTTAACCGTGTTTGGCCATGGCAGGTACACTTGCTACGCGGCCACGTCAGCTCCGAAAGGACACCAACTATATATTTGGGGTTCATGGCCGACCAACTGCTTCCATCGATCCGGCTGCCTAGTCAAAATCAAGCAAGCAATTAGCTAGCCACACACTAGCCAGCATGCACAACCCGACGCAGGAGGAAATCAGGAGACGTTACCAACAGTGCAGTGGACCGACCGGGTATATCTTTAGCCTGAGGTGATGTGATGATGACCATATAGTTTTGTAGGCGTACCGAAAGCTGCATATTTTACATGGGTACGTACGTACTAACCACACCTGCTTAATTTTATTGGTGTCTTGGATATTTCGTCCTATCGTTTTGTTTATCACACGTACACGCATGGTCCGGTTAATCAGCTCACGCAGGACGACGGCCGGATTAGCTAGGTGTTGCGTACGTGAGAGAAAACCCTATCGTGCCAGGCTTCCCGGCCGGGCCAGGGCCCCGGGGAGAGAGACCAGCAACTCCTGTCACGTCCACCCCGCTGATTGGCATGGAGCAGCTAGCCGGCCACAGACAGCCTCAACCGGCCCAGTGCCCGTGCGTTGTGCATGGGACTTTTAATTGTGGTTAGTACACAACTACACTTCAATTTCAGCAATATCCATGCCAACGTCCAGCGCATTAATCATGCCGTGTAGTACGTGTTCTAGCTGGTGACTAGATTAGTCAGTCCAATGTCGACTGTCTAGTTGCTCGTGCTTGTGTCGTGTGAGTAACCGAGACTTGACTACCTAATTGAATCATGGTTTCACGACTTTAGCTGATTTGTGGCTTTGCCAATGAGGATTACACTCCAGATTCTGCTGTCGTGCAGTATGAACTAGAACTAGCCATCAATATGTGCTTGATCGACATGCTCTAAAAATCTTATAAGTATTAATTAAAAGTTTTGTGGATACATTTAGTACGTACAACTAATCATCAAAACTGATTAACTTAATTACCATTTATGTATTCGCAGCACCCTTTTTTCGCTTGTTGATCACTGTAATTAGTTATGAGGTCAGTAAGTCATATTAACTTATGGCCCTTCCATCTTTGCGAAAGTGCTCCGTTTAATCCGTCCCTGTTTTTAATCTTAGTTCTTCTCTGCAGGTAAGAAAGATCAAATAGTAGAGCAGAGAGGGAATCCATGGAATCCATGTTCATTGCAATGTACATCACTGAATTGAGTAACAAGATGCAAAGGTGAGAAACCCTTACAGGAAATCCTGTAATTCATCTTAATCATAGGAGTATTGCAATGGTTGACTCTGTTAAACTGTATGCACACCATGTAACATATAACCAATTCAGATTCAATGAAAAACAATGAGTTCAACGTCTGTTGTTTCACATATCTTCATTGTCTCTTTGTTACACTTTATACTCTGTTATGTTGGGTAATCTGTCTAGGCCTGGTATTTTCTTCCAGAACACCGTATGATATCATATCTGCTGTTATTTATCTTGAACCTACTTGCATCACGTCATCCACTTATCCTTTGCAATTAACACAACCCGCACTAAGCTATTATATATCTTGAACCTCCTTGTGCCACATCATCCAGTTATCCCTTTCAATTAACAATCATGTGCATGCATGCATAGTAATAGTTCGTCTTCCAAGTCCATGCATAGTTGTCTACACCAGAATGCAAAATATTGATTCCTCCTTCGTACCCGCGGCAACGCGCGGGGAATCCTCGTAGTTTTATATATTTCCGTGCGTGCACGGGGGCATCTATTAACAAGTGATCTCCAAGCTCCAAGTAGAGTAAGGAACATAGAGGTAGACAAAACACAATTAAAAGTATCTCGAATATGCAATTGTTGTTACAGTCACTTATATATTCAGTGACAAAAATGCAATGAACAGAGTGTAAATTACAGTCACTTTTGTCATCTTCTATAGTCAGTGCACAAGTTGAGGGGCATCTATCTGTAACAAATGAATCCAAGCTCCAAGTGGTGTAAGGAACATAGAGATATATAGTAGACAAAAAAGAGTACGTATCTCGGATAAGGCAGTAAGTATCATACCAAAAATATGATTGCCATTTTCATGTATTCGTAGCAGAGTAAACTCTCCACTGTGTCAGGGAGAAATATCTCCCGTTGTGCTCCAACACGGTTTTCTTCATCTCGTAGCAATAGCCAACCAGCTTGACGATGTTGTCGTGCCGGACCGCCATAAGGTTCCCAACCTCATTCTGAAACCGTTTGTCAGGCGTCACTGGCGAGCCGCTGCCGATCCTCTTCACGGCAATCTCTGTCCCATCTTTCAGAATCCCCTGCGTAGGAGGCGAGAGTTTAATTCGTGAGGAAACTACTGGTCATATTTCATCAGCTAGCTTGTGGAAACACAGAAACTATGAATCATTCATACAGTCATACCCTATAAACTGTTCCGAATGCGCCTTTGCTAAGTTGTCGCGCAGCGGAGAACCCATCTGTAATGTCTTTCAACAACTCCGCTGGGAGCTCCTTGGGCAGCGAATTCAGAAGAGGGCTCGTCTCCGGCTTGCTGGAACTAGCAGCGTCCATTTCTGATTGTTTATGTTATGGATATCAGTCGGTATGACAGAGAATTCCTTATTCGTACTCCTTCCCAAAACAAAAAACATATGCAGATAACAACATGGTTGCTTTGAAATGAGTGTGGGGAACAGCCGGCTTCAAGAAAGCACTGACCTGGAGAAGAAGGACGAGAGGTCCTCACGCGGAAGGGGAAAGGATGACTGGACGATGGATCCCGCAGATCTTTGGTTTTTCAAATGATGAAGCAAACTCTGTGAGATGGGGTTGACTTGACTTCTCTGGTCTGAGTCTGGTCAACCATCAAGGCAAACAAAAAAAGGCCAAAAAAAAGAGAGACAGAGAGAAAAAATGGCGTCGCCCGGGTTTGAACCGGAGACCTTAAGTGTGTTAGACTAACGTGATAACCAACTTAAAATAAATTAATGTTTTTAATATCATGTTTGACTGTTCGCCTTATTCAAAAAAAAAAAAATTAAATAAATATTATCTATTTTTATATGACTTGTTTTATCATTAGGGATACCTTAATAATAATCTATTTATTTTGTAATTTGTATAAAAAAGTTGAATAAGGCAACAGTCAAACGTGAAGTCGAAAACATAAAGTTATTACGAGACGGAGGGAGTACACCTTCGGATGATTTCGCTTCATTTATAACTTTAATAAAGATTATTTGATAAGACCGAACACATGAGTAGGATCGGACTGCTGCCTTGACGAAGATGCAGACATAGAATCCGGAAATCGCAGCCAATCTAAAAACAAAACCCAAACCATATATGAAATAATTGATACCTCCAGGTAATACAATGCCATTGTCATGACTATTGTTCCCAAAAGCCTCTATGTTTCTAGAATTGTAGCTACAACATACTGCGTATAGAAAGTTTGCTACGCAGATATCACACCATGCACTACAGCACCAGGCACAAACTGAAGATTACTGCTTCTCAGGAGCTTGCCTCTCAATCTCAGGTCACCTTCAGCAACCAATTTATATACCTGCACAAGTGACAACAGCATATTTTATATACCTGCAGTTGAGCAACTAAACGAAGGCTGCCTACTGCATTCACTCTAATCTTGAAGGGAATTACTGATATAATTACTACTGAAGACGACGTTATTATTGCAGTATCCAGTCTTCATGATGACAAGATTCAGCAGGCAAATATTGTGTCACTTTTGATGAATACCATCTCAGCATGTCAAAAAAACACCATATGTCTGTAGGTTCAGACTTTCTTCCTTCTATAAGTTAAGTTAGATGCTCCATTTATCTGAGCATTGAGAACACGCTCCACATAGCTAAATTAACTACAAATCATGCTATCCTAGAATTTTCTGAACCTATCACTGAATAATTTCTTGAACCAGCTGTCTCAGAATCTTCTGAACCTGTCGCTGAATAATTTCTTGAACCAGTCACTGAATGATCTGTCTACCTGAGGACAACCCATCCCCTGGCAATGTTGTCTTGACCATGTAGTGTGTGCTTTTGGTTTATTCTATCATGGTAGAATCGACAACCCATACCATCTCCATGGGTTCACAAAGAAGGGCTGCCGGCTGCGTGCAGCGGAACGCTTAATCAGAAGTAGCAGACGAAGTCATCCCTGAGCTTTGCCATGGCCCAGCTTCTGGATCTTCCTGATCCGTCCTACAGTCTGTGCTGCAGCCTCTGCACTTGGCCTTCCCCGCGGGCAGCCTACCCAGAAGGCCAGCACCAGCTGCGGCCGCCGGAGCTCGGCTGCCCTGCTCGCGGTCGCGGAGACCGATCGATGTGGCACAAGTAACCCTGTTGTGTGGTAAGAGGATGGCGACGACGTGGATGGACACCTGAACTGACAAGTTGTTAGCAACACTGCTAGGGTAGATCACTGATAACTCGAATCAATAGTATGGGTACAAGATCTCGAGGGAACGGAGATCGTGAGAAAGAGGAGAAGGGGAATCTAGGTAGAGAAACAGGTACAAAGAGGAAGGGATAGCTAGGGAAGATGAACAGTAAAAGTAAATGTAATTGGATTATGATTCTTCGATGCCCTGCCCTCCGGAAGACTTCCTTCCTTTATATTCATTGTTAGCTTCTCATCTTGGGCTTGCCGGGATGTACATGTCCGCCCATGGCGAGTCCTAGCCCATGTAGGCGACATTCCCCTCTCCTTGAAAGGCGGCTTGCCCCCCAAGCCGCTGATGCGTAGACGCCGCTAGATTCATCAGATGCGCAGTGTGCACAAAACCATAGCAGCAAGCATGTCGAACCTTCCAGCACTGTGCACAAAACCATAGCAGCAAGCATGTCGAACCTTCCAGAAGCTTGAGAACACCTTCCGAAGCTTGAGAACACCGCAGCCATGTAGACAGCCAAGGACACTTCCACTTGACAAGAAACAATGGACTGTGAGGATCTCTGCAGAAACCCAACAAAGAATGCCACCCAAAACCTGCGGTCGAGCCCAACCTTGAAGCTTTGCACGGGAGAAGCACCAAGTAGGCTGTAACATTGCACAACAACCAAAGGAAGGTCTGTGTGTTGGCCTGATTGGAACAACAGCAAGTGGAGGCCATGATTGGTGCATCTGAAGCTTAAAAGCTTGCTTCTACGCTGCTCCTCGAGATAAACCCATTTGCTGCCTCCATAGATGATCCACAACTTCTCCTTGTCCAATATGTGTATGCAGCAAAACAGAGATATATCATCAGGAACAACATAGCTGTACAATTGAACAAGCACTTCATCTCCCTTGGCGGTAGAACTGAAAATGATGATGTTGCTAGCATCCTCATGATCTCCCCACGTGTGAGCATGCGCTGAAAGCAGAACACCGACCAACAAGTCCCAAAGTAGTTTTATCTCAATGGCAATCATAGCATTTGTAAGATCTTGTGTGTTAGCAAACACCAACACAAGCAAAAGCAACACTACATCATGTGACTCATCCTTTCTTAACACTCTGAACTTGCATCCTATGCCTCGGCTTAGTAATGGTAGGACAATCGGATGTTCTCTTGCATAACTTCCCGGATATATCAGCTCTTGACAAAAATGCTGCACATAATTTGAGCAATGCACCTCATCAAGTGACGGTAACAGCATAAAGAGAAGAGAAGATGATTTGCAACACCATGTTGGCTGCCAAATCAGTTGATATAATTCTGGATTGCACTCTCGCTAGTACAGGCTTCACAAACCGACTAATGATAGGATTTGGTGGTGGCCTTCGCGACATCAAGAATGCAAACTCGTGGCTTGGCAATATCATAGTGCATATCAGAGAGACCAAGAATATTGATTGATACGGCTATCCATGAGATTGAGGAACACCAAAGCGAGCAACCCAACCATCCGGAGAATTGCCATGTAAATGTAGCACCAGCGTGCACAGTGGTAGCTCCACATTTCAATCAGAACATCCGTGTTGCGAGTAAAACGAAGATAACACGGCACTGCTCAAATCAGCGGCTAGTATCATCGAGGACGCATCTCGCGGAGTAGAGATTGCTAAAGCCGTTCGCACTCGGTGGTGGGAGGAGACTTCGGCGCTGCAGCGTGGTGGTGAGCTTCGGACACGCGAAACGAGGATGACGGAGGCGATCGGGGCGAAGCCAAGGCGGGCAGTAGGGGCACGCAAAGGTCGGCGCCCGCGGACGGCGTGGAGGAGCACGCCGCTGTCCGTGAAAGCGGAGGCGGCGAGGGCGGCGAACCGCGGCGGGACGCGGAGGGACTCTCCATGATCGGCGAAGTCGAGGCGAAGCGCTGTGGAGCTGCGCAAAGGGCTCTGCGAGCACGCCTCGACAGCCGGCGAGGTGGTGAGTGGACTTGACGGTGTACCGGCCGTCGCGTGGGCTCGATGTCGTGGACGGAGACCTCGATCCGGGGGCCGTGGAGGCCGTCCTGCCGGGCGGAGGGCTCGTCCGCACGCGGAGACCGCGAACCAGGAGTCGTGGAGGCCTCCGTTGACGGTGGCGGGCCTCGACCCGCGGATGGCGTCCAGCTCGAACAACCACGAGGAAGATCGGTTGAGCCTCGATCTGCACCTTTTCGCGCTCGGCCGTGAGCTTCCTCTGGGTGGGGCGGCGGAAGAGCTCATCTGCCGTGGCGTCCACGCGGGAAGCCGCCGATGTCGGAGATCGCGCCCTTGGGGATCGGCACCGGAAGATGGGGGTCGGAGGGCGGACCAGCAAACGCGGACGGGGCGGCGCGAGAGGCCTCAGCGCCGGGAAAAGCACCGCCCGTCGCGCGGCATCCTTGCAGTGGGGGGCGGGAGGCGATGTCGCGGAGGACCGCGTCGGGGAGGAGGGCGAGGCGGTCGAGGAGCGGGCCCCTCGGCCGTGACGACTGCGGCGCGCTTCTCCCGCTCTCCGCACGCGCGTCGAGGTACTCGGGGCGCTCGGCCTCTGGCTGCGGGACCATCTCATCGTGGATGCGGTCGGTGGACGCCGAGCCGGGCGGAGACGGTCGGGCGGAGGTCGTGCTCTGGCAGCGGCGTGGGTAGGCTGTTCGAACAGCCCTCCCGGTTGTCCGGAACCACCACGGCATCGACCCGCACAAGGATCTGCGCCGAGTCGGCGGGGCTCGTCGTTGTTGGCGGGAGCGCAGCCACGCCGTCGGTGCTGCGAGCTCGATGCCGATGGGCGCGATGGAGATGCGCTTCCGGATGCGGGCGGAAGGCGACTTCGGAGGCGGGGTGGTACTTCGATGTCGCGGGACCGCAGCCGACGAAGCTTCCCGGCTGCGTCGGCGCGACACGTCGGAAAGTCCGTGGAGGCGGCAGCCGTCCATGGAGATGGCGCTGAGTCGTCGTCGCAGGAGAAGGGAGAATATCCGCTGCGGGCTGCTGCGGCCCGGGCGGCGCCGGTCCCAGCGAGCAGCGGCCTCGTCGAACTTGTCGCTGAGCTTCCGGAGTTCATCGATGATGAGCTTGGCAACGAGGGATCCATGGCTCGATACCAATTGTTAGCAACACCGCTAGGTAGATCACCGATAACTCGAATCAATAGTATGGGTACAAGATCTCGGGGAACGGAGATCGTAGCAGCGAGGAGAAGGGGAATCTAGGTAGAGAAACAGGTACAAAGAGGAAGGGATAGCTAGGGAAGATGAACAAGTAAAAGTAAATGTAATTGGATTATGATTCTACGATGCCCCGCCCTCCGAAGACTTCCTTCCTTTATATTCATTGTTAGCTTCTCATCTTGGGCTTGCCGGGATGTACATGTCCGCCCATGGCGAGTCCTAGCCCATGTAGCGACACAAGTCAACAAACATTCCTCTCATGTTTGGGCCAAATCTTATCCCGTCATGGGCTGATGGGCCTCAGCGTCACAGGCCTCACACGAAAGGAAGCCGAATGGTAAGAGGAGAATATTAAAATAGATTTGCAAAGGCAAAGTCAATAGATTGTGCAACAATACAATTGGTCTCGACTACACACGAAAGATATTCAAAGAAAAGATTACAGAAAGCTGAGCAGCTCCCACAATGACTTGACACCAAAAGGATCACATTTCTGAAAGAAACTCCATATATTCTAGCAGTAACAGAGGTTGTTTTATTCATGCATGCACGGTGGAACCAGCAGACCTGAAATTTCATATAGTTTGTTATTGTTAGGACCATGTCAAGTGAATTCTAAACTGCATAGCTCAGTAAATATTAGTGTGATTACAGCAAAAAAGGCAAAAAAAAAAACTCTTATCCTAATATCATTGTGAAACTAAAGTATATAAAGAGATAGCATCTGCATGCCCAGTGTTCAGTTGTTCATACCTCTTGTACTGTTTTTAGGCTACACTACAGGTCTTCCATTCCATCCAGCCAGCTAACAATGTGCTGTATAGGGGGTCTGTTCTTCCGTTCTATTTCCACACACTTTAGCCCAATTTCGATGCACGCTTTCACTTGCTGGAGGGAGATGTCATCTAGTGATGGGCACTTGGATCTAATGTGCTCAATTATTGTCCAATTTTGACGTACCTACAAAATTGAAGTTATGTTTATGTATCAATTAATTTTGTAAAAATAAATAAAATAGAATTTTCGTTCTCAAATCATCAAGGATATAGTAATGTCATAATAATACGTCTTACATTCTCAACCAAGTTCCTGGCAGATATGTCTTCTCTGCTTTGCGGGTTTCTCTCTCCCGTGGTGATCTCAATGATTAGTAGGCCCAAACTATATATGTCTAACTGGGTTGAGATCTCACCTCTGTTTAGATATTCCGGGGCCATGTATCCCCTGGAAGGTGTTAACATGTTAAACAGTTAATATTCATTAGGAGAGAAATGGAAATGCAGTTTATTATAATGAAGATTATTTTCTTCACAGATCTTACCATGCTCCCACATTATTTTGTGTGTACATGCTCGTTTGTTCTGCGCCAAAGAGCCTTGAGAGACCGAAATCTGCAATTTTCGGTGCCATGTTCTCATCAAGCAATATATTATCAGGCTTAAGATCCATATGGACCCTTGGCTGAACCATTCCCTTGTGTAGGAAATGTAAACCTTGGCATATTCCCTTAATTATCTTTAAACGTGTTGCCCAATCCAGTGTTGCCGGAGCTAAAGAAAAGCAGAATTATGTCAGTATTATAGCCTTATTGGATAACAGCCTCTAAACTTATAAGTCAAGTATCGAAGGTGCTCATGAGGTTGACATACATGTGTTCATAGAGGTGAGTGTGTATGCGAGTTGTGAGAACGTCTACATTGTACTTTTGTAACTCTAAAAAAAGGTAGCATATATAATAACGAAATAACCGATATTTCATGAACGTTGATATGAACTTCTAGCATAATAAAAATTAGATTCTTTTTTGATTGGTGGTGTAAATTACAATCAATTATGTCATCTTATATATATTTCATTGCACAAATTGAGGGGCATCTATAACAAGTGAACCCCAAGCTCGATCCAAGTAGTGTAAGGAACATAGAGATAGGCAAAACAGAGTAGGTATCTCGGATAAGGCAGCAAGTATTATACCAAAAATATGCTTGTCGAGGCTCCCTTTTTCATATATTCGTAGCAGAGTAAACTCTCCACTGTGTCCGTGATAATATATCTCCCGTTGTGGTCCACCACGGTTTTTTCTTCATCTCATAGCAATAGCCAACTAGCTTGACGATGTTGTCATGCCGGACCTCCATAAGGTTCCCAACCTCATTATGAAACTGTTTTTCAGGCGTCACCAGGGAGCCGTCGCTGCCGATCTTTTTCACAGCAATCTCCGTTCCATCTTTCAGAGTCCCCTGCGTAGGGAAGGGGAGGGTTTAATTATATTCATTCATGATATTCATTCATGAGAAAACTATAAGTGGAACTGGAATGTTTTCATTAGTTTGTGGAAACTTTTTTTTTTTTTTTTTTTCGAATACGCAAAAGATTTGCGTATCATTGTATTAAGAAGAAGGATTTGGCCGTACAAAACGACGCGCATCTGATGAGCGCGCTGGGTGGTCTTACATAGGACCTACCCAGCCGACTGCTTTATAAATCGATATTTTTTTTTTTTTATCGAATACTAAATCAATATTACCTAAATGGGACAACCAAAGTGCGAGAGCAGCCACAGGCTAAGGGCCTTCCGCGAAACACTGAAAACACTGAAGCTGTAAATAAATCACTGATATTATCATACCTTATAAACTGTTCCGAATGCGCCGCTGCCAAGTTGTCGCGCAGGGGAGAACCCATCTGTAATGTATTTCAAGAAGTCCAGTGGGATTTGCTTGGGCAGCGTCTCCAGAAAAAGACTCGTCTCCGGTGGGAGTTGCTCGGGCAGCGTATCCAGAAAAAGACTCGTCTCCGGCTTGCTAGAACTAGCAGGGTCCATTTCTGATGATTTATGATATGAATATCAGCCGCTATGACATACAAATTCTCGCCCAGAACTTCTACTACTTCCCAAAACAAACCCCCAAAAAATGGCCATAGCAACATTGTCGCTTTGAAAGAGAACAGCCGGCTTGAAGAAAGCACTGACCTGGAGTCTGGAGAAGAAGGATGAGAGATCCTCGCGCGGAAGGGGAAAATTATGACTGGATGAGAGATCCTGCAGATCTCTGGTTTTTGAAGCAAACTCCCAGCGAGATGGGGTTGACTTGACTCTGGGGCGTTTGGCGTGGGTCTAGTCAATAAGAATACCGATATCAAATGCAACTCTTTTTTTTCTTGTTTGGGTTGGTGGTGGGTGTATAGTAACAATAAATTAATAAAAAACTAAAGCTGTACTCACCTTTTTATATATATATCAGAATAGTGAATTCCTTCGGGTGACCAAGTTCTCCATGCGAGCCTGCCATCCTACGAGAGGTCGGTACAATGGATAACCAATCGAAGCAAGCACATGTGCGCTGCTCTATTACATCTGAGATGGCAGTGGTTGATAGAGAACATATCAAAACTATACGTAGATATAATAACCGGTTGTTGAGGTGTTAGAGAGCGGTTGCTCTTCTTTATATATTTTATTATTCCTATGTTTTGCATAGGTTACTCGTTACTATCTTAAATGGTCTGTATTTTGTGCTATAAAGGTTCTCTCATAGCTGACCTGTAAATCATGTCGGTGTCTTGGAACCGGGGGTCTAGATCACCAACTAGTAATGCGTATTGCGTGCCTCCCAATCCTCTGATGGTGATGCAAAGCGGACACAAGATTTAGACTGGTTCGGGCAAGAAAAGGCCCTACGTCCAGTGGGGGAGAGATACTTGTATTGCCTTGCACCTAAGTGCTTGTGTAGAGGTTACAAGCGGGTGAGAGAGGGATGAACTCCCAAGTCTCGGTGGTGTGTTTGAATGGGTGAGCTGAGTCTCGGAAGCGATGGATCTTGTTCAGATACCTATCGGAGTCCCTTGCCTTCTCATTTTATAGTCACAAGGGAGGCAGGGTGCGGTACATGATCGCTACAGGGTATGGAGGGGTGATGGAGACAAGGATGTCCGTGACTCCTGTGTTGGTGCAGTTCACGGCACGGCGGCGGCTGTGGCCTCATCCTTGACCAGGTGATGGTGTGGCGGTCATTGCGGTGCCCGTTCCGGGGTTGACGACACCTTTGCCGAGAGCATGGGCAGGCTCCCAAGGCCGGGCTTGGCGTCGCCCGAGTGCTGGAGGTCTCAGCATTCTCCCGAGCCCCTGGGTGCTCGGGACGGGTCGTGGGCCCTCCAGCATGGCAAAAAGTGTTAAGTGGTGGGCGGCCGCACCGCCGTCTTGTCGGGGTAGATGACATAGTGCCCTGCCGTGTCCGCGACGGTCGTCGTACGTTCGACAAAGGCATGTGCGCCTGATCCCGCCACACCCTGCCCTATGCAGGCATGGGCAGTCCAGACGAGACAGACGTCCTGCCGTGGCGCTGTGCCGACTCCCTGATGGTACGGACTCGGTCACTATGCCGAGCCTTCCCTTCACCTGAGGGCGGCTTCAGCTGGGCGGAGAGTCACCATCTTGCATGAGCAAGGACCCGGGCGAGACAGAAAAACTGTCTTCCCGTCTGAGCCTGGGCTCGGTGAGGTGGAAGTTACCTTCTTGCCCTAGTAGGGCTCGGGTGAGGTGGAGAACCATCATCCTATCCGAGCCTAGGCTCGGCGGGGAGGGTTTCACCCTCTTGCTCTAGCAGGGCTCGGGCGAGGCGGAAAACCATCATCCCGTCCGAGCCTGGGCTCGACAGGGAGGAACTTCACCCTCTTGCTCCGGCAGGGCTCGGGCGAGGCGGAGAATCCATCGTCCCGTCTGAGCCTGGGCTCGACGGGGAGGAATTGGCCGCGTGGAGTCTTGTTGATTAGGGTTTGCGATTTTTTAGCATATGATTTAGGGTGCCCATAAGTAAGGTACCTGACAGTAGCCCCCGAGCCCTTAATGGGGGTGTTAACACGCCGTCAGGGGCTCTTCACGCGTTTTTCGAGGTGTCACCAGCTCTCTAGGGCTTTGGTTGAGTTTATTTCTGGTGGGCGCGCGCACCGGGTGTAGCCCCTGAGGCTCGGCAGAGTGGGTTTACTCTGCCCGAGGTCAAGCCTCCGGCTGGATGCGTGTTGTTGTCAGGGGGGAGTCACCATGCCCGTGCATGGTTGCATTTCGGCGATGGCACGTGGCGAGCCCTCGAGCCCTTGGTAGCACAAGGGGGACGGTCGGGAGCAGCCTCGGTATTTTGTTACGCCCTCAAGAGACCCTTTGCCGAGGAAAGGGGAGGGGGGCCGCGACAATCATCCATAGAACAGGCGAGAGATTGTCGTTTTCGGTGAGCTGATAACGGTAGGTCCAAGTGGAGGTCTCGGCCATAGGGGTGAGCTAGTGGTCCGGAGACACACTCCATCATTCACCCGAGGGTAATTCTAGTGAGAGTCAGGTCCATTAGATAGGACCCGAGGGCAAGGGCCTCCCTCAGGTGGGATCTCAGCTAGGGTCGCTTCCTCTGGTCTCGGACACGGCGGACAGGACATCCCGAGCCTATGACGGCTCAGGCTATAGTAGGGCCTCGGAGGGGTAGGCGGCCTGTTAGAGCCGTTAGATGGGCCGGCCTTGGATCCCCTGGACCGTAGATGGGTTAGCACCCGCGGCTCCTTGGTGGAGAGGGAGCGGCCGGGGAATATTCCCCTTATCACTGCGCGCATTGATCTGCACACCTTTTGAGGCGTTTTTACTGGAGGAGCCCAACGGGCGAGCGGCGGATGTGACGGTTCACCACCGCGCATTTAATGCACGTGTGGGCACAGTTCGCGAGAGGAAAACGAGGGAGATAATGATGAGTTTTTCGCGATTACCGTGATATGGGGAGGATTTTACGGTGTTTTGCGAGATTCACCCCCCGAGCTAATCCGCTACCTCACCGCTCGTCGTCCTCTCTTTATAACGCGGTGGACGCCTTCCCCTTCTCCTTACCTTTGCCATTGCCTGCAAGTCCCAAGCACATCCCCTGCCTCCCAGCCAAAGCTGAGAGCACCGCAAGGTGCAGTAGAGCCTAGAGGAAGAAAGGAGGAAGTCGAGGAGGAAGAACCTGCTCCCATGGCGTCGCAAGACCCGAGCCGTTGATGACACCAACATCGGCGAGGACACCGCGCTCCCCTAATGAAGACCGGACTGCTCCGTCATCCAGGAGAAGAAGCTAGTGGACCCGGTGGATCGGGGTCCGCTCCACGGCCGCACCAATCCCCAGCGGCCGGAGTGGAAGGTGCCGGGCCCCCAGGACTACTACCCCAAGCCCGGGCGGGGTGCGTCGTCGGCTTCATGAGTTCCTTGAGCGCGGCCTCGGCATGCGGCGAACGACTTCATGAAGGCTTTGCCGTAGTACTACGGGGTGGAGCTTCACAACTTCAACCCCAACTCCATCTCGCAGGCGGCAATCTTCGTCGCCGTCTGTGAGGGGTACCTCGGGGTGCCCGTCAACTGGGAGCTGTGGCTCCACCTCTTCAAGGCAACGCGCTACGTGCGCCCCAAAGACAGCCATGGAGACCACCACGCGGTGAGGGCCGGTGGCAGCACCCACTCGCCGTGGTAGTCACGCGGTTCTGAGTACATCAAGGCGCGCCACGCCGGCTCAGTGAAAGGGTGGCATGTGGGGTGGTTCTACCTCCGCAACGGCGACAACGCGTCCCGGTGTTCACCAGGGAAGTTCATCACCGAGATGCCGAGGGTTTTGGAGCTTCGGCATTGTTGACAAGAAGAAGCACCACCTCGATGATGCCCTGGAGGTGCTCAAGTGGCTTCATGATGCAGATCTGACGGCGGAGATGGTCGCCGCCAACTTCCACCGGCGTAGGGTACTGTGCCTCATGGAGTTGCCCATACCGCTGTATGGGATGAGGTCCGGGGATGAGACCATTTGGATGCCCTCCGCCCTTGTCAACGACGCCGAGATCACTCGGCGGATCTCGGATGCCTTCGACAAGACCTGGAGCCCCGAGATGGAGCTCAAGGTGCAGATGCGCCCAGAGCAGGGCTACCATAGCTTGGTAAGTTCACCGCCTCCTCCCTTCCTTCTCTGTTTTGCTCCTTTCGTTGGCTTCTTCCCGAGGCAGCGCCGTACCACCTTTTTCCCATAGGACATCGCCCGCAAGATGCGGAAGTCCCTTCCTCCTCTCCCTTTAGATGCTGACAAGAGGAGGGAGAACCGCCTTCCTCAGGAGGAGGCGAAGAGGGAGAGGGACGCCGAGAAGAAGAAGCGCAACAAGAAGTTGCTCGAAGCGGAGGCGTGCCGCCAGTGCAACCTAGAGAACGCGTGGGAGGGGAGAGATCGGGAGGACACCCTGTTGTCAATGTCGTCGGAGTCGGGGTCGTCAAAATTCGCCAGCGAGGAGCTGGACGAGGCGCTCGAGGAGGTGGATCGCAACCTGGCGGCAGCCCATGCCACCGGGTCAGCGAAGCTCACCGCCGAGGAGCCGAGGGGCCGGGGCAAGGCACCCGCCGAGTCACCGAGGAGCGCCTCCCTATCGGCGGTGCAAGAGATGGTCTTGAGGCGGGGCTTGGCCTACCCCGAGACGAGGACAGAGGGGGGTGGCGATAGCCACACTGCCTCCCGGTCTCGGTCCACCATGCTCGCGACTCAAACGCGGGCGGTTGAGGATACCGTGGCCGAATCCCGGGCCACATCAAGGCTAGTGCCCCCTCAGGGAGGGAGGGGGTCAGCCGGCTCAGGCGGCTCAAGCGGCGGGGCTATCACCCAAACCCAGACAAGGCAGCCCGCCAGTGCTAGCAGGACGCCCCCGACGATGAAGGGGCCGGTCATTCCGCGATCCATGTATGCCCTTTTCTTCTAGCCTTGTCCGTTAATCCGTTGTTATTCCCTCCGTTTGTTTGTCTGACTGAGGGTGTTGCCCTCGGCAGCAAGCGTAAGCCGGAGCAACAACCGATGTTGCATCCGACAAAGGCGCTGAAGACCGACGCCATCACACGGGCCAAGCCCCCGCCCATGACCATGAACGCGGCCGAGGAGGTGCCGTATATGCCCTGGGTGCTGCCATAAGTTTCACCCGAGTACATGGCTCGGGTGAAGGCGGCCTTGACGTCGTCATCGGCCCGCGCCGCCATGGCAGCGCAGGCCGAAGGAGAAGATTCCACCCGTTAGATTGTGGGCGTGGGGAGCTCAGCCGCGGAGGAGGAGGCCCGTGCCAAGGCGGCAAGCATGGGCTAGGAGGCAGATAAGCCGGAGGCAGTTGCATCGCCTCTGGCTCGGGAGTCGGTGGTGGCGACGACGCCCATCATCCAGGGCATCCCAGTGGTGGCCCAACCGTCGGTGGAGACGGCTGAGGCCGCGACGCCGTCGACCCCACCACCCTGGGATGACATATAGATGGAGGAGCCGTGGCGGTCCCTGCTACAGCGCCCCCGCCGACCAAGAGAAGGCCAAGGTCGTCATCGAAGACGTGCCCGAGAGGCGGAACCCGCGTAAGGGTCGGGAGCGGTGGGCGGCGGCGGCGGCCGAAGCCGTGAGGAGGACGGCCGGGCGACGCCAACCTCACCACTGTTGATATTTCTTACACGATCCCAATTAGGAAGGCGAAAGAAATATATGTGGGATATCTATCTAATCATGTTAGCTTGGATATGGGATTAACCTCATGATCCAACAAAGCGAAGTTAGGCGGTGTTAGTAATGGGATGTAACATAGTATCATTATCCATAGTGGAGTTAATCTCACCAGGATATGTACTCAAGGTATACCACTCATTTCTAGGCATTACCTATACACTAGTCTGTCACCCTAGCAATAACGCTCAAAGAAATGCGGGGCATGGTACTCTTGATTGGCCTTGATAAAAGAATGAACATGATATCTGCAAGCGCACAGATAGAAATACCAATTGTAGCACTTCACCGGGAGTAATCCAGGTATCGTATTTATATTTTACCACAGGGAAGGGAGTCTATGGAAAGGCAGAGAGAAAAGGTCATCTAATGATTTAGATTATGATTTAGTTATGAGATCATCCACTTTACAGTAATGTAATGCAGAGTTGCCATAAGTATCTAACATTACTCAACAGGATAAGTCACAGGATAAAGATAATTATATAATGATAAATACCCAAGTCTAAGATCATCATATGCCACTAGTATCATACGAGCTATTAACATGTTATAGAAAGAATAGAATGAATATTCCTAAGATACTCCTACTCATATATGTCAATGAATACTACGATTAGTGCAATACATCTAGCTATCATGGCAAGGTTGGATTACTTCTACACATGGCAAGCATTACCAATAACAACCAAGGACCTAAACTTAGTCATTATCGTAATAATAAACTCGACGTGTCCTACATTCGGAGGGTGGATTCCAAAGGACTCAACAGGTCTGGTCACCCCCGCGATCTACCACACGCCCGTAATGTAGGGTGCAATTGCGGATAAACGTTGTATAAACACCACGTTTACACATTGCTTATCACCCACATAGTGATCATCTATATGGATGCTATACAATTCCATGCATAAAATATAAAGCAATCTTACTAAACTAAACATATAATCATAGCAAGCATAAACACATATCAATAAGAATATAATAATTATATAGATCAAAGCCATAACAATTGTATTCTAGATATAAGAGTACTTACAGATCGAATACAAGAGAGAAGTCTCAAAAACAATGATCCTTGCTACTTCTTGACTATCGGGAACTCAAGATGAACTTGATCTTCAACTAGAACTAGCTAGATAGCTAATTACTTCTAATATGAACTAGGGCTTAGGTCTAGACTTGGCTGGACTAGATGGGTATGAGTTGATGAATGAGTATGATAATGATCTTCTCCTCGACCACGGGTCACCGGGTCTGGTCTTCTTATATAGTACTTGGCGGTGAACGTCAACCCTTGGATCAAACCGACCTTCAAAGAACGGTGTAGAAACAACCTCAATGTCGGTAGTAAACCGACCTAGGAAGGGAGGCCGACAGGGGGTGGCCCACCCGCGGCGCCGTCTTTCTCGGTGTCCTCTCGGTATCTTATAGAATATTTTAGTTCACTTTTCGGGTTGAGTTGCTTCACGGTTAAGTCTTGTCTTCATATGCCTTGTATATTCTGGAACTTTCTCCATCTTTCTCTGCAATTATCTATTAAGTCCCTGGAAAGTCACAGAATACCAAAACTCATGGAATTATGTTAGTTAGACCCCTAGACTTATGTTTGGTCTTTGACTTGAGCCCTTATTTCATGTTATTTATCTTATAATTTTATGCTATAACAGGTGTCAACAACCACCATCATCCATGCCTCCTGAGACACCCTAGCGTGGGGTGGGCCGACGCTGGTGTGGTGCAACTGCCAAGACCCGGAGGCTCCGCCGATCTTCACTCTTCGTGATCACGATGAGTGGAGTCGGTACTACGCCATCGAGCGGAGCATGGAATACTTGACCCGGACCTACAATACGATGGCGTCTATCATCCGGGAGCACCTCCCTGAGCACCTAGCGGCGGTCAAGGTGATCACCCAAGGGAAGTCCGAGTTCCTCCGCAAGAAGGCGGAAACCTAGGAGAAGCTCGGCTTCTACCGCGAGAAGTGGGAGGACACCGATCGTCGGGTGAGGGCTGGGGCGGTTGAGGTGCTGCAGCTGACCGAGCACTGCACCGTGCTTGAGGAGGAGGCCACGTAGACACGGGGGCTCGTGACCCCCCTTCAAGAGTGGGTCCGCAGCCTGGAGGAGGAGCTCGCCGGACAAAGTGGCGGGCGCAGCAGGGCACCGCAGGCCGAGGCCGAGAAGGACGGAGGTGAGCCGGTAGGCCTCCCTCATCAAGGCTCTGACGGAGGAGGTCGGTGCCTTGAAGACGGCGCTGGAGAAGAAGGACACCGTCTTGGAGAAAACCTAGGAGGCGTTGTCTCGAGAGACGGCGGCAGCGGAGCAGGCGCAGCGCGATGCTGAGTCCTGGAAGAGAGATGCCGGAGGTAAGTTTTTCAACTCTTCTTTCATTGCTTCCTCTGCTTCTTCATGTTCTGAGACTTTGTCGTGTCGACGCAGCGCTCAGCAAGCAGCTGGAAGACGCTATGGTCGGGGCAGGGCGGTGCAGACGACACTGGCCAATGAGATCCAAGCGCATGAGGAGCTGCAAAACTTGGTCCTTGGCATCTACAACGGCCTCGGCACAGAGTCGACGCAGTCCGGCAGCTCGCTGATGAGCCGGCTGAAGGGCCTCTATGGTGACGTGCACGAGGGGATACTAGGAGCGCTCCACGTCAGCGCAAAGTGGGCCCTGACAGTCTTCAGCTCCCATTTCGCCTTGGGAGAGAGGGAGTACTCCGAGCTCATCAGCACCGGGTACTGCCTCCCCAATGCCGAGGCTGAGGAAACCGAGGACCAGCTAGTGGAGCACCACCGGGAAATGGTGGAGGGCTGGATGGCTGCCACGGACACCCCTGGGGAGCTCCTCGCGATGCCGTTCGAGGTCGAGGTTGTCCCGCCTCCGCCGGACTCTCGAAGACGGCGCGCCCTCAACCCCCCCGTTCGTCCCTCCTCCCCAAATGATGAAGAGTAGATAGGATTCCGGGCCGCCGTGCCCGTGTAATAAGTTAGTTGTTTTGTTTTGAAAAACACCATGCATTCGGCCGATGGAGGCCTTTTTAAGTATTATGTAAACACTTATTATTTTGCATGATTGTTCCGAGTTTTTCCTCTTAACAAGTTCTTGATTATGTTTCATCGTCTTGAGCCGAGATCTAGGGGACCATGTGCGTTCTTAGAGTACCATGCGAGCTTTGTGGCGACGCTGAGTCCGAGCCTTAGAACCTTAGCTTAGACGCGTCCACATAATCTGAGGACTTAAGGGAATCACTCGACGCATGCCGTTTGTGCTATGCTAATCTGAGCCGAGACCTAAGTGACCATGCGCGTTCTTAGAGTACCACATGAGCTTTGTGGTGATGCTGGTCCGAGCCTTAGGACCTTGGCTAGTTCAGGTTTGCACAAACAGGGGCTAAAGAAACCACTTAACACATTTAATTTTGCGAGAAAAAAGTGTAAGTTTTCGTGGGACTTAGGGGGTGTGCCCCCATGTAGCCCCCGAGGGAGGTTTGACTTTGCTTGTGGCAAAGCCGAGGCTCACTCTCCATGTGTAAAGAAGGCGTGTGTGCTCCTGAGGCCTGGCTCGGCAAGAGCTCGGGAGGGTTAATCGAAATACATAAAAGGAAATGCCGAGCCGACTTCTTTTATTATATTCCGACAACATTTTGAGAGAGTACAAAGCTTGGAAAAGCTAGGGGTAGAAGCAACGTAGCTGTTCTATGTTCCAAGCTTTGCTGAATACCTCTCCCTTCTCATTGGCCAAGTTGTACGTCCCGGGTCGGAGCACCTCAGCGACAATGAACGGTCCTTCCCACGGCGGCGTGAGCTTGTGGCATCCCCGACTGTCCTGCCTCAGCCTCAGCACCATGTCACCTACGCTAAGGGCTCGGCCGTAGATGCGTCGAGCGTGATAACACCATTGGGACTGCTGGTACTTAACGGAGTGGAGTAGGGTGATGTCTCGGGCCTCGTCGAGCTGATCCAGCACGTCCTCCTAGGAGATCTGGTTGTTGTTCTCGTCAAAGATCTTGACCCTTGGGGCATCGTACTCCAGGTCGGTGGGAAGCACGGCCTCGTCCCCGTAGACCATGAAGAAAGGAGTGAAGCCAGTGGCACAGCTCTGTGAGGTCCTTAGACTCCATATCACCGCTGGCAGCTCCTTGAGCCATCTCTTGCTGAACTTGTTCAACCGATTGAAAATTCTCGGCTTTAGTCCCTGCAAGATCATGCCATTGCCACGCTCAACCTAGCCGTTCGTCCTGGGGTGAGCGACGGACGCCCAGTCCACACGGATGTGGTGGTCGTCGCAGAACTCTAGGAACTTCTTACCGGTGCACTATGTGCCGTTGTCGTGATGATAGACTTAGGAACACCGAAGCGGTGGACGATATCCGTGAAGAATGCCACCGCCTGCTCGGATTTGATCTTGGCAAGTGGCTGAGACTCGATCCACTTGGAGAACTTGTCGATGGTGACCAGCAAGTGGGTGAAGCCCCCGGGCGCCTTCTGTAGGGGCCCGACAAGGTCCAGTCCTCACACGGCAAGCGGCCATGTGATGGGGATAGTCTGGAGCGCTTGGGCTGGGAGATGCGTTTGCCGAGTGTAGAATTGGCATCCCTCACAGGTGCGCACTACTTCAATGGCATCGGCAACGCCGTGGGCCAGTAGAAACCTTGTCGGAATGCGTTTCCAACAAGGGTCCGAGGAGCCGCGTGGTGGTCGCAAGCCCTCGAGTGTACCTTGTCGAGCAGCTTCCTTCCCTTGGATGCAAGGATGCACCTCTGAAGCACTCCGGAGGGGCTGCGTTTGTAGAGCTCATGGTCGACAAGTACGAAAGATTTGACTCGGCGAGCCAGACGTCGAGCCTCTGTCTTGTCTAAGGGGAGCTCCCCTCAGACGAGGCAGTTGAGGTACGGGATGCGCCAGTCCGGCTTATCGTCGTCGTGGCAGGGTTCTTCCTCGATGTCCATGGCCTCGGGGTCCAAGGCAGTCGTGTCCTCGGCATCGGGGAGGGCTCGGCGTATCTCCGCTCGGGCCGAGCTCGGCGTGGTCGACCGAGGGCTCGCGTAGAGGTCGCCACGAAGATGTCCGGAGGGAACCAGGGTCCTCCCGGACATGATCTTGGCGAGCTCGTCTCTTGCGTCATTGTATTTGCGCGCGATGTGGTTGAGCTCGAGACCATCGAACTTCTCCTCCAGTCGCCGAATCAGCTTGCAGTATGCCTCCATCTTGGGGTCATGGCAGCTCTACCTCTTCATGACCTGGTCAACGATCAGTTGTGAGTTGCCTCACACGTCGAGCCGCTTGACTCTGAGCTCGGTGGCGATGTGCAAACCGTTAACAAGGGCCTCATACTTAGCCACGTTGTTTGATGCGGGGAAGTGGAGCCGCACGACGTAGCGCATGCGTACGCCAAGCGGAGAGACGAAGATAAGGCTGGCGCCAGCCCTGGTCTTCATCAAAGTACATCGTCCAGAGCTCGGCTTGGATCTGTGGTGTTGGGAGCTACGTCTCCATCCACTCGACCAAGGAGTCGACCAAGATTTGGGACTTGATCGCATGCCGAGGCTCATAGATGATGTCATCTCCCATCAACTCCATCACCCACTTTGCAATTCTCCCCAAGGCCTCAGGGTTTTGGATCACCTCTCCGAGCGGGAAGGACGTGAGCACGTGGACGGGGCGTGACTAGAAGTAGTGGCGCAGCTTGTGCTGAGTCAAGACGACAGCGTAGAGTAGCTTCTGGATCTTGGGGTAGCGCATCTTCATGTCGGAGAGGACCTCGCTGATGAAGTACACCGGCCACTAGACCGGATAGACATGGCCTTCCTCCCCCGTTCGACGACGATGGCTGGCTGACCACCACGACTCGTTCTTTCGCAACATAGACTAGGAGTTTTTCACCCCGACCGGGTGGCACCAGGATCGGAGCATTAGTGAGTGACGCTTTTAATTTGTCGAGGGCTTCCCGGGCCTCAGGGGTCCAGGAAAAGTGCTCGGTCTTCCCGAGGAGTCGGTAGAGGGGGAGCCCCTTCTCCCCGAGACGGGGGAGATGAAACGGCTCAGAGCCGCAAGACATCCCATGAGCCTCTGCACACCCTTCAGGTTTTGAATAGGTCCCATGTTAGTGATGGCTTTGATTTTCTCTGGGTTTGCTTCGATACCCCGCTCAGAGACAATGAACCCAAGGAGCATGCCTCGGGGAACACCGAAGACACACTTCTCGGGATTGAGCATGACACTCTTCTCCTTCAAGCGTTGGAACACCGAAGCGAGATCACTAACAAGGTCTGAAGCTTTCCGGGATTTAACAATGATATCATATACGTAGGCCTCAACGGTAGAACCGATGAGGCCCTCAAAGACCTGGAGCATACAATGCTGGTATGTAGCTCCCACGTTTTTGAGACCGAACAGCATAGTCAGGTAGCACTACACCCCGAAAGGCGTGATGAAAGAGGTAGCAAGCTGATCTTCCTCTTTCATCTTGATTTGGTGGTAGCCAGAATACACATCAAGAAAGGATAAAGATTCACATCCCACGGTAGAATCAACTATTTGTTCAATACGTGGCAATGGAAAAGGAACTTTCAGACATGCTTTATTTGAACTAGTATAGTCTACACACATCCTCCATTTTCCATTCTTCTTCTTAACTAGGACAGGATTAGCTAACCACTCGGGATCGTGTACCTCCTTGATGAATCCGGCCACCAGCAGCTTCTGGATCTCCTCCCCAATGGCCTGGCACTTCTCCTCGTCGAATCGGCACGGGCGTTGCATCAAGGGCTTGAGCCAACCTTGATCCTCAAGAAGTGCTCGACGACTTCCCTCGGAATGCCCGGCATGTCCGAGGGACTCCATGCAAACACATCGGCGTTCGCGCGGAGAAAGTCGATGAGCACAGCTTCCTATTTGGGGTCGAGGGAGGAGCTGACCTGCAACGCCTTGCCGTCAGGGTTCGCGGGGTCGAGTGGGATGACCTTGTCCCCTTTGGCAGCCTCAAAGCTTCTGGTGTGGCGCTTGGGGTCGGGGATGTCCTTGGCGAGTTCGTCGAGGTGGGCTGCAAGGGCCTCCATCTTGGCGAACAACTCGACGTGCTTGACGCACTCAACATCGCACTGGTAGGCGTGCTTGTGCGACGTGCCGACTGTGATGATGCCGTTGAGGCCCGGCATCTTAAGCTTGAGGTGGGTGTAGTTGGGGACCGCCATGAACTTGGCATAGCAGGGGCGTCCCAGGATCGCGTGGTATGTGCCTCAGAACCTGACCACCTCGAAGGTGAGCACCTCCTTTCGGAAGTTGGCCAGGGTGCCGAAGCAGACTGGCAAGTCAATCCACCCGATTGGTCGGGCACGCTGTCCGGGGACGACTCCATGGAAGGGTGCGGCATCGCCGCGGAGGTCGGACTTGCTGAGTCCGAGCAGGCTGAGGGTGTGAAAGTACAAGATGTTGAGGCCACTGCCTCCGTCCATAAGGACCTTGGTGAGTCGGGTGCTACCAATGATGGGATCGACGACGAGGGGATATCGCCCTTGGCTCAGAATGTAGTCGGGGTGGTCGTCCCGGCTAAACATGATGGGCTCAGCCGACCAGCTGAGGTAGTGTGGGGTTGCCACCTCCATCGAGAAGATTTCTCAGATCTCGCGCTTCCTCTGCTGGGGCATCAGGGATGTTGAGGGCCTGCCAAAGATCATGTGGTAGCCCATGATCTTGGGGAAGCCATCGTCATCCCCCTTCTCATCGTCCTCTTCTCATGCGGCCGCCTTCTTCTCGGCCTCCGCCCGGGCGGCGTTGAGCTGAGCGTAGTAGCGCCGTAGCATATCGCAGTTCTCGAGGGGGTGTGGTTGGTCGGCCCATTGTGATAGGGGCACGGCTCCTTGCGCTTCTCATCAAAGGGCTTCGGATCCGCAGACGGGGCCCTTAGCCTTCTTACGGTCCACGGCAAGAACCTCCTCCTTACGGGCCTATCTTTCCTTCTTCCCCGAGCGGTTCCTCTTCTTCTTCTTGGAGTCGGGGTAGCGGATCCCTCGGCGGTGTCCTCCTTCCCCTTCTCCTTGCTCTTGGGGCCACGGAAGATGGCACCGACGGCCGCCTTACCCGAGGTGAAGCTGGTGGCGATGCTGAGGAGATCGTAGGTGGTGGTCGGGCTGCTACGTCCCAGCTCATGGACCAACTCCTTGCAGGTCATGCCGGCGATGAACGCCCCGATCACGTCCGAGTCGGTGATGTTGTGGAGCTCGGTGCATTGCTTGGAGAATCTCCGGATGTACTATCAGAGAGTTTCATCCAGCTTCTGCCGACAACTCCTCAAGTCCCACGAGTTGCCGGAACGCACATAGGTGCCCTGAAAGTTCCCTACAAAAACATTTACTAGGGACGTCCAGTCTCGGATTATCCCTGGGGGATGGTGCTCGAGCCAAGCTCTAGCAGAGTCAGACAGAAACAATGGGAGATTGAGGATGATCTGCTGATCATCGCGTGCACCGCCTAACTGGCATGCTAGATGGAAGTCTGCAAGCCACATCTCGGGGTTGGTCTCGCCGTTGTACTTGGTGATGCTTAGGGGAGGTCGGAAACGCTCTGGGAATTGGGCCCGGCGTATCGCCTCGCTGAAGGCTCGGGGACTCGGCGGCTCAGGGCCCCGTCGGTCCTCCTCGGGGTCATAGCATCCCCACGGTGTTGTGGTTGATAGCCGAGCTTGGCTCCTCCCACGTGTGGTCACCGTCGTGCGTCGAGAAAATGGGGGGCGTCGACATTGTCTCCCACGCGGTCAAGCATCGAGGCCGCCTTGTGGGCGCTGGGGTCCTTTGGGCACTAGCGGTGCACCGAGCCCTCTCGGTCCCGCTCGGCGTCTCGTCCCCCGGTCTTAGGGAGGCGGAGCTCTCGCCCGCTGTGTGCGCCTGGGGCATCGATGAGAGTGCGGAGCTCGTCCCGCACGCGCCTAGCCTTCATGTTGGATGGCTCGGGCATCGTGCGTATGAGCACCACTGCTGCGGCCATGTTGAGGCCTGGCCGTTTGTGAGCCGGGGTTGCTCTCCCCCGATGTCGTTCATGATATGGCGGTGAACTTCACAAGCGCGGAGCTTTGCCGCCCCTCCGTCGCCATGCGTGGCGTGGCCCGGGTCGGCCGCGGTGCGTAGCCGCTGAGCCGCAGCCGCTCCCGCCGTTCTTCTTCTCGAGCTCGCGAAGGTCCGCGAGCTCGGTCCGTCGGGCGGCTTTTGCCGCTCCTCCAGTGTTCCGAGCCCCCCGCCATCGATCGGTGGGCCGAGGTTGAGGCGGCGTGCGGTCTTCGCCGCCGTCTTGGGGTCTAGCACCCTCGATGGTGGCCATGTTGTCGCCCTCATCATTAGGCTCAATGGACACGTGGAAACACTCGCGAGGGGTCATAGTCACCCTCCTCGAACTGGAGTATCCGAGGCGCACTCGCTCGTTGCGAGGAATCATGCAAGAGCCGTGGGGTTGCTCACCTCACGTAGTCGTCTTGCCGGCCTAGGGGTCCAACTCGCCCTCGAGCTTGGGTACTCCGAGTCCGAGGTCGGGTCCGGCAGAGCAGGTCTATTGCCTTTCGATAGTGGTGCCCCCGGGAGCTCCGCGTATTCACCGAGGTCGGTGCTCATGGAGGAAGCGTAGGTGGACGCCGCGTTGCCCATCCCATATGGGAACGGCGATGGCTCCGTGACATGTGATTCAGGTGGGGCCGGGGTGTTGTCCTCCTCCTCCAGCTCCGTGGCGCCTGCCATCCAGGGCCCTCGAAGCGACCCTGAACTGGCGGCGTGTTAGGCAGAGCGTGGCGAAGGAGCTGCGGTGCCGCCGCCCACCCCCGTCTCCGTGGTGCCCAATGTCATGTCGCCCAGGGCTCTCGTAAGCAACCCCGGGTCGACGGCGGGCGTGACGGAGTCACCGGGCGGTGAAGAAGCCTCCGCTACTGCAGCGGTGCCCGAGCCCTGCTGCTGCTGCCGTGCCCTGCGAGCGTGGTATGCGCGGCGTCGTGCATGCCAACCGGCCCCGTGCCCGTGCGTTGTGCATGGGACTTTAAATTGTGGTTAGTACAACTACAATTCAATTTCAGCAATATCCATGCCAACGTCCAGCGCATTAATCATGCTGTGTAGTACGTGTTCTGGTAACTAGATTTTAGAGCATGTCCAACTGCCTAGTTGGTCGTGCTTGTGTCGTGTGAGTAACCGAGACTTGACTACCTAACTGAATCATGGTTTCACGACTTTTAGCTGATAAATTATTAATACTAGGCGGACGTGAGTGTATTGTTTGAACAAGTTGACCTACCAAAGCATGTATTAGTAGTACTATATACTTGCATGACCCCACAACGTACGTGCACTCAGTAATTCTATATTCTATTATATATGCACACTGTCACGCATATCGACCACAACCACCTAAAAATGCATGCAACCAATTAAGGCCAGATGGACAGAGTGGTTAGTGGTAGACAAATAAGAAGCCAACATATTTAACCGTGTTTGGCTATGGCAGGTACACTTGCTACGCGGCCACGTCAGCTCCGAAAGGACACCAACTATATATTTGTGTTTGGGTTCATGGCCGACCAACTGCTTCTATCGATCCGCAGCTAGTCAAAATCAAGAAAGCAAGCTACTCCGATCCTAGCCACACACTAGCCAGCATATGCACAACCCGACGCAAGAGGAAATCAGGAGACGTTACCAACAGTGCAGTGGACCGACCGGGTATATCTTTTTTTTTTTTTTTTTTTTTTGAGATTAGACCGGGTATATCTTTAGCCTGATGACCATATATCTATACACGCAACGCAATCATGGTTTTGTAGGCGTACCGAAAGCTGCATATTTTACATGGGTAGTACGTACTAACCACACCTGCTTAGTTTTGGTGTCTTGGATATATCATGCAGATATATATGCTCCGTTCGTCGTGCTATCGTTTTGTTTATCACACGTACACGCATGGTCCGGTTAATCAGGGCCGGATTAGGTGTCGCGTACGTTTTTTTGATGAAAAGGTGTTCCGTACGTGAGAGAAAACCCTATCGTGCCAGGCTTCCTGGCCGGGCCGGGGCCCCGGGGAGAGAGAAGAACAACTCATGTCACGTCCACCCGTCGCCCGTACTGACGGGAATGTAGCAGCTAGCCGGCCACAGACAGCCTCAACCGGCCCAGTGCCCGTGCGTTGTGCATGGGACTTCAAATTGTGGTTAGTACAACTACACTTCAATTTCAGCAATATCCATGCCAACGTCCAGCTCATTAATCAAGCCGTGTAGTACGTGTTCTAGCTGGTGACTAGATTAGTCAGTCCAATGACGACTGTCTAGTTGCTCGTGCTTGTGTTGTGTGAGTAACCGAGACTCGACTACCTAATTGAATCATGGTTTCACGACTTTAGCTGGATTTGTGGCTTTGCCAGTGAGGATTGCACTCCAGATTCTGCTGTCATGCAGTATGATCGAACTAGCCATCAATATGTGCTTGGACATGCTCTAAAATCTTATAAGTATTATTAATTAAAAGTTTTGTGGATACATTTAGTGTACGTACAACTAATCATCAAAACTGATTAACTTAATTACCATTTATGTATTCATAGCACAATAATGTCCGTTTAAATACTTTTATAACTTTATATAAATTTAATTAATGTATCGATTACTCTGTATTTTTTTTGAAACTAAATACTCTATATTTTAATCCTTTGAAATGACTTCATGTTTTCGATAAAGATATTAGCGTCAATCATGTGCTGTAAGCCTATATGAAATTTTTTAATATAGAATCAAGGTTAAAACTCATACAAACCTAAATAGATTTTACTATCGACATCAACCATATATAGTCCGGGCAAGAAGCCGCGGAAGGCTGGAAGGGCTCCAACATTTCCCTCCTACCTCGGCACCTTCATCTTCAGAAAATAAACAGTTGGTGCTGTAACTCTCCAAGTTAACTGGAAATCTTCAAGATTCATCAGTGGTTGCGAACACGGCTGCCCGGTGGTAAGAGACAGAATTCTGACCCAGAACCCTCCTTGCTAGTGGTTGTTGCAGGTGTGCATCCGTTTGACGGATAGTGGTCTGATTCATTACAAGGGTGTCATGCTGGAGGATACTGTCAACATCGAGGCCCTGCATTTAATGAAAGTAGAATGGTCTTTTGAGTTTTAACCAGAAAAGGGTATTTCCAGCAAAGAACACTTGATTGCTCAAACACTAAGTATATTAACATAGTGAGGTTTTGAGTAGCCAGCTTTATTATCTTGTCAATGTCGCCTCCATCCACCAACAAAACCTTTCTTTGTAGCATCCATCTGGCCAATGTATTGCACAATGCTTTTTGTCTTGTGGCTAGGGAGTTCCAGGTCTCAAAGACTAATAGCTACACAGAACAAACATGGACCAGTAAATTTTAAAGCAAACATTATAATAGCAAACAATGAATTCATATGTTAAAGGTCAAGGCATTTTGCTATAATACCAAAAAATGAATTATTGAATTCATATGTTTTTTCCAGCAGAACAGAAAAGTTCAAGAGGGCTCTGAATGTTTGCAGACAAAACATTAATAACCATGTCAGAAAACATCGATAAAACAAACACATATTATCATGCTCAATTCGTTTCTGACAGTTAACTTTTAAGGAAAGCAGGGCAACAATGTCACTTTGTACTTACATCTGGTAAATAGCAATTCAACTTTTTGTGAAAACATGATCCTAGTAAACTAAGCTGATGTAATCTGATTAAGATCGTAAAAGCTAGGGGCTATGCTAAAAAGGAACAATTAAATATTAGTGCATACATATTTAACAGAATGCAAGATGAATCACCAGAAAACATTGCATAAACAAACATGCTAAATAGATAATAGTAAACATAATGCAGTTCAGGAAGGTAGGGAAACATAGTCAGCTCACAGTAAAATCTGGCAACAAACAATTGAAACTGTCTTTGTTTGAACTTAACAATTGAAACTGTCATGAAAACATGATCATAGGAATTTAAGTTGATAGTAATGTCATTGTTATGGTGGCTGATAGGGTTAAGAGGGAGAGTCGAGGGAGCAGGGAGACCTCTGACGTACTCTAACACATTAAATCAGAGAACAACCTGTACATATACAAAGACAGGCAAAAATATACAACGGGTACAGCAGGACACAGGGCACCATGTAATATAATATTAATCAACACTGGTCAGCTCATATTTATTTACAAGATAACTACAAATGAGTTACCAACTTATCCTATCATCCTAAAGACTAAACAGGATCTAGAAAGTCAAGATATTAAAAGAAGTTCAACTATGCCATTTACAAAGATGTCATTTTGTGAAAAACTGCAACACAGTTGTGCAGTTTTTAGAAAAATAGTAAGCATGTTCGTAAAAGTGCACTATTAAACTAATTGATTTGTCAACAATGATTTTGTAGATATAATGATAGTTCATAACCAAAAGTGCACACATCAAAGCTAGTTAGCAAATGCTACTAACTGCAGCTCGAGCAGACAAGGCAATCTTAAGAACCAGCTGCCGTACCTTCTTCTGCAGCTTGATTGCATGGCTACGTGGTTTATAGGCCCATGCATGGTGGCACCATCATGCAACTATTATGTTTTAGTTGACTGAACACCAAACTGGACAGGATGTTTCCAGAAACCTCAATACTCAATATATGAATAAATGTATCATTATTCATTCAGTTAATAACTAACCAGGGTGTGACACGATGTTCCATGCTGTGCTCTTCCAGTTTTTTTGCTTGTATGGCTTTATCCAGTGCCAATTACTTCACTGAAAGTTTGAGTTAAGTGTGTCCCCTGTAAAGACAGGGCCTGACTTATTAGAATACGAAACTGTTATTTCGGGAAGATGATGATATGCATTGACCAAATAAAAATATATTGAGTGATCCTATTAGTGCACCTTTTGTGTTTTACCAAGCTGTCACATTACTACCCAGGGAACAATATCCTTCATAATAGGAACATGAAAAACATCACCATCCAAAACCATGAAGCCCTTGTCCTCATTATGGAAGTTTGTAGTGCTAGCTGCCAGGTCTTCAAACTGCCCTGCAATATTATAACAAGTCAGACAAATCAAAACTCTGCATACCCTTAATTCAAAAAGGAAATCAGCATTATTCATAAATAACTGCAATACTGCAGAATTGAGGTGAAGTTCGATTCATGTCAAAATTTGGTCGGATTAGCATTTTAGAAAAGCTTTAGTTAACCCAATATGGTAAGTCATACTCATAAAGTAGATCAATGTTGTTAAAAGAAATTCAGAGGACTCGTATTGAGAGAAATGCCACTAAAATGGTGATCTGAAATTGGTCAATAGGAGAACTTACCAAGCTCCCAATCTGGTGTCCACATGGTCTTGCTAAAGTTGGAAATGGAACAAATATTTGAAACATGTCAGTAATGAACTCATGTGCAATCAAATATACTAAAAGCACATTTTCAAACAGAGAGAGAGAAGAAATATACTTCTTAACAAATGATTAGATGTAATCAGCTAGATCTTGGCAAAAAGCTAAGAGAACTTCCATGTTAAAATCTTGATACTACAGAGTGCTAACAAGACAAATATGATTGTATTGTTCAAGAAAAGTTAATGATAAAAAATGCTCCAGAAGATTGGAGGATGTAATAGTTGTAGCTTTCACAGCGCATGCTTACAAAGCAAGGCTGTCCCCATTTACCTTAACAAGAACGAAATAAAACATAATTTATTTCAGCAAAGCGAAAAGCAGGAACAGGAACAGATAGACAATGAACAGAGCAACTATTGAGGGGGCAGACAGAGCACCTATCATATCATCACATGTAATCCACTAATCAAAGACCTATTCACAAGTAAAATTTGATAAAAAATTCCAGATGTAAAATCCCTTAGTCTCTGAAAGCTTTACAAAATTGTAAACTGTTGTTGAACAGTAACTGAATGCAGCATAAGTAAAAAAAAAAACAAGCAGAATCACAGGACTAGCTGCACAAGGGACATAATGAATGGAAGCAGCAATTGAACTAAGGTCTGACTGAGGACTGTCACCTACAAGTCTACAACCACAAGTAACAAAAAATTGCAGATAGATGTTTCTCATGAAAGGCCTCAGACAACAAAATTGACACCTATAGCCTAAGGCCTCGTTTGGATACTTTGCAATCATTTAAACCTGTGAATAGCTTCCGCTGGTAATGTCTAGTGCACAAGAATATACAAGTGTAAATTAATTCTCTTGTAAAACATTCTCCTGCTACATGAGAAGGAATCAAACACCATGTGCATACGTGGTACGCGCGGGTCTCTGAGGACCTATCTCCCGGAGAACTCTCGAGAGCAGTGAGGGGAAGAGAGGAACTACCGCACCAACAGCCAGATGCCGCCGAAGAGGCGAGTGAGCGATGCAACAAGAGCCCAACATCCATCGTATTTTTTTTATGTGGTCTCTCGAGGAGATTTTCTTTTTCCAGTTGGATAGGGCAAAACCGAAAGTGTAACTAAATTGTCTTCACAGGCTATCCAAAATAACCTTTTCGGGCGTAACAGGTATAAATTTACAGGCTGGTTATTTACAACCGTTTTGGTTCTAAAACTAGCCTTCCAAACATGCTCTAACTAGATCAGCGCTGAACGATGAACTCTATTCAATGCTACTGATAGTAATTGCTGAAAAGGGCCTTTATTTTGGGATTCTCTTCAGGAACCTTGGAACAAAGCGATCCTTGAAAATACGCCAACCAGCATTGTCCTCAAGACTAAACATAACTACGGTCGAGTGAGAGCATCATAATTTTGCTAAATCATTAGATTTCAAGCTGATGTTCTTTGCTGCGAATTAGCATTCAAGTGAGTGGCCGAGAAATCTTTCAACTAAACCATAACAAAACTCTACACATACTCCCTCCGTTCTAATGTAATTCAACATCCTACATTGGACCAAACATCCAAATTCCAAACGCGGGAGCAACAGGTGCCTAACACTTGACCGTAGACAGCCGTGGCAATGGCCACCCCGGATCCTTGTTACAAACCAACTCCAGTACCATACCGAGGTGGCGGCGAGCAGACTCAGCCAAGGATGTTCCAACAGACAGACTCGAACTGCAGCCACCGCAAGCACCATCAGAAGCGCTTTGGAGGGCCAGGAGACGGAGCGCCGCCACGGAGGACAGGGGGAGGGAGGGAGGGAGGGAGGACGAGAGGGGATCCAGACCTTCACAGGCAGCAGGTGGCGTAGCGCCGCCACCGCGGTGCGGACCCAGCGGCCCGGCGGAGAAGCGACGCGGGCGCGCGAGGGCCCGCCACCGGTGGGGAGAGAAGGGGCAGGCGGCGGCTGGAGCGGCGCCGGCAGCGGCGGCGGATTAGAGCGCGGAGCCCACGGACAACGCTAGCTCCGCGTGGGCTCTTCTTCAATTTTGCTTTGTTAGCTTGTGGGCCTTTCAGCAAGAGCCCACGTGCAAGCCCATAGACCACGGCGTCTCTCGGAATCTCTCGGATGGAATTATGGAAAACCTCTCGGAATCTCTCGGATGGAAGTATGGAACCCATAGAATAGAAGAGAGGAAAGTACGTTGCTCACATATTTCTATATCCTATCCTATATATATTTTTCTTTCTTAAATCGTTGGATTTCATCAAACTGTTAGTGTGTCAATATAATGTTTTGGCTCATGTAGAAAGATACTTGAACCAAAAATACTCATGGCCTTATGAAGCATATATAGTACTAAATCTGTTTCAACATTTTGGCTTTTCAAGATTACTATGTCTTTAGACATAACGTATATCTGTGTGCATAGCATATCATGTGCAATCAACCTTCATGATGCAACCTATACAACTATCAATTAAAGCCACAAGATCTAGAAAATATAACGTATCTTGAAAAAGCCAAAACGCCTTACACAAGAGCTTATACCAAAACCTAGAAGATGGCTCTACCTGAGGTCAAGCTGAACTTAGACGATTCTAACTCCCAACTACATTAGCTTAACACTATGGAATGAATAATGAAGTGAAAGGGGAATGCTCCTTATAAGTACGTGTCAAGTACAAGTGCAGATGGCCTTTATTTATAGTACAAGGAGTGTAGAGGAGTATTTTTTGGGGTTGAAGAGGGCATTGGATGGAGCTCCTTCATACATGTTGGATGTCTATGATTTCACTCTTATATTGCGGTTGTGTAATTTTCATAGGTAGTTACATGTGTTTGGCACCAAGCGATAGGACATCTGGATTTGGAGTTGGAATCCTAGCTCTACGATCCACATTCTCTTCACCGTGCTCATCCATAGTATGATTCACCCAAGTCACTAGCTAGCAAGTTTCATTAGCAACCTTTGGCATATATATGTATGGCCTGTGAATATGTGATACAAATCATACTCAATTCTAAATCAAAGTTTATAAAAAATTGACTCAAACTGATTATAATGTTCCCGAGCCTACTAACCGTGTACAAAATTGAATTTGAGCCATCATACATATCGCCGTTAACAAAACCAACGATATTTGAAAGTGATTTCTACTTACTACAGTTTGTTACTATAAGTTCAAATCCACTGGTACACTTTGTTACTATTCCGTAGCACCATTATTTTGTAAAGGATAAACACACCATGAACATTATTTTCTTGTATAACAGTCTTCCTTTAGTCATTCTTTCAGTATACAACTAATGTAAATTTTCATTATAGACTAACCACCTACATGTGTCCCATAAGTTGTAGAATGGGGTAAAACAATATATCAGGGGCTTTACTATGATACTTACCGATCAGTGTGAGCCATTTATTTAATTAGATTGGAAGATTAGAATCATATATTACTTGCTAGGAGGTGATAGGTGACATATAAATTCATTTTTTTTCAAAAAAATATATAAATAAGGAATGTTTTGGATATAATTTATTTTTGTAGATCTACTAGATGCATGTTGATCTATTGGATATGGTAAATGTTTTTATTTTTTAACATTCATATTACATTAGCACAGATTGTCATTTTTTTATACACAAGCATGTAACAACTAATAATTTTTATATGCACTTAAATCATGTTGGTGCACTGATTTTTCCCTCTTTGGATCGAGGGATTTGACCATTTAGGACTCCCCCTCTTCTTAGGTCCACCGATGGAGGGGGAAGTGCACCGCTTTTTGCTCCCCCATAATTAGGGGTTTTGGAAGCTTTTTTTTTCCTTTTCTTAGATTATTAATTTATTTTATTAATTCATAAAATGGAAACACCATTGGTTAGATTTGTTTGAGCTATTACTTCTATTAGGTAATTGGAGTAATTTGCATATAAACAATGACATAGGCCTTTAGAGGCATTATCGGTATTTCTTCTACAACCTCAGCCTTATTATGCTTTTCCCGCAGCTGCTTTTTTTTCTGCCCACAATTCACACTAGCTTTTCCAAAAACCATAGCTCAACCAAACACACCCTAAAAACAATCATGCTTGTTGCTTGTTCCTCTTCTTTTCTGCAATAATTGCCTCCTAAACTCTCCAAGAGCCCAAATTGGAAACAAGTTACGGTAGTTTCCATAGTTGAAGTAGAGGGAACAATTGAAGCTCCCAATGTGTTCCTATGATTAAACAAAAGATGAGTCAACTTTTAGCCTTCTGACATAAATCTGAGTGACAGACAATCCCTACAACCACTAAATGGTGATAAGATGAAGACTTACTTGTTGGGGAACTCGCTCGACTCTTGTTGCATATTGATCAGTTCTTTTGCAGCACCATACAGTGGTGTTGGATCTCGCTCAACCTATTTTGCATGCACACAAATGAACTATATATCTTAGATCCAATAGTCTCATCATGCTCCAAATGTAGCAATGTGTAGAATATCTACCTGTCTAGCATAAATTAAAGCCAACATTGCCCAAGCAGTATTCACTGCATGAGGACTACTGGCCTCTACATAGTCCCTGTTAAATATTAAAATTAAAACCATCATGCAATGAGCTATAATGTTTTAAGGATTAAAGTAATCAATTGACTTGCTAGATGGGAACAATTCACATGATAATATTTGAATCTTTCATCTTAGACCAAATATATATGTACCATACATTTTAATAACAAAAATCAATTGTGAAATGACAAAGAAGGCACATAATTAGGCAAAGGAAATTAAGAATTACCTCAGTTTCATTAGAAGGGTAAGTCTCACTCCATCCACCTGTACTTAGCTGCTTTGACAAAAGAAAGTTGCATGCTTTCCTAATCGAAGAACTATTTTCATAAGTTCTTTCGGCATTAACTAATCCTTGCACCGCAAATAATGTCCCATAAGTGAAACATACACCCCAAGTGCCAAACCTGTTACGTAGTTAGTTAATTAGTTAGTTAGTTATTGTTTGATGTACATTAAAGGATGGATAACGTCGTATAATAGATAAGATGATTTTAAATACCATGTGCCATCCTTTCGTTGTTTGCTCTCGATAAATTTGGATGCTCCTTCAAGACATTTTCGTATCTCTTCATCACGGTACCCCGGATACAACTCTCTCGAACATAACAAGAGCTTGAATTGCTGATGATGTGCATTCAATAGATCTATAAATTTGTTGAACACAAGAATTAGCTCGCACACATATGAAAATAGGATTAATGGTGTTCAAGTGAGAATGTATTTTTTTCTTACGGGTGATCAACGACAATGTTTAGAAAAGTCTCGAAGGGTTGAGAACCTATTGTGAACATCATTGAGATGAGTGTATCATCAGCCATTGCAAAGCAAACATGAACAACAGTTCCAAATCCTGAACAAACCCAAAAACATGCATCCATGGATAACACTTATTTTTGGTGGCAGTGAAAGACTAAAGAATATTTTCTTGCACATGACCATTGAACCCGCCTTGATGCACCGGGCCGATTCCTTGTATTATATATATTTTTCCTTTGAGGGTTTCTTGCCCATGCTAGAGAATTTGTTTACAAACTTGGTTTTACACACTAATAACAATAAGGCAACATAAAAGTACTCACCTCCAACAAAGATGTAGTTCTCTTACACTCATATGTTGAAAAGGTCCCATCTTTGTTCTTCAATAGAAAAATAAATGAAATGATGATTAGTACAATTTATGTTAAGTACAAGATTAAATTGTCTTGATAATAATTTTCCGCTCCACGAAATAAGCTTTGATGGTCCATTATCCCGAATTGGATTTTCCCATTAGCAAACATTTTAATAGAGGACTCAGATCTTTGTGCTATTGTCAGTTTTAATGTTAGCCAATGTGGTTTGCAATATCATACTCCCTCCATCATCAAAATAAAAGGTATCCATGCAATTTTAGTACACATTATGTGGTGAAAAATGACGCATGTAACCCTACGATATTTGGACTGGTGATATATCAATAGTAGGCATGTATGTGAATGCTTTTTGGAGGGCTTGTACATATAGAATCCTTATAATTTGGGACAAACTTGAATGCTTGTATACACTATATTACAGGATGGAGGGAGTATGTTTAGAAATAGCATGCCTTGTTGTGACAAAGCAATGTAGAATTCAGATGACCTCCTTTCTTTGGGCTCTTAAACTCTACTTTTTGAAATATGATACCCTCGCGTATAAAAATAGTTAGAAAAATTGATAAATTAACTCTTATGTAATGGAAATGTTAGTCAGACTATTATTAGAGCTGCCGAGCCCAACAGATACCATTAGTGCAAGAATGTAGCCTTCTGTTAGGTCGGGTGCCACAGGGCGCACATTGTTATCCATCAACATAGCCAAGGTGCAGGCAACTCCATGGAAGTGATCACAAAGTCCAGGCCGATGTGGGTAGCGCTTTGAATGCAGTAGCTAGCTCGAGTAGTAGCGCAACAACAATGTGCAAGTCTAGCTTCATCGAGAGAGGATGGCATTAAATTTTACTTTAGTAAATATGAGGTGATCGAAACCAAGCTAGATGGCTCTTAGAATAAAACATAGGCTTAACTAGTACAAACAAGCCAAATGATGGCCTCTTAATATATATTCCTACATAGATAGGCTTTCACCCAGGAACAAAAACTAATTATTGAAATTCCTTATTTGGTTTTGGATAATTCATGTAACCTATCTATGCTAATCCTTTACTCTAAGTGTGCTTAATTATGAGATAGGATTGCATATGGTGTGGAGCATGATGATCATGGACATGGACATGGTGGACACCGTGATATGATCAAGCTCATGGAGGAAGAAAGAGAAAAATTAAATCATGGATATCAAGGAAAAGGTATAAATTTGGGTTTTGTTTTTTACGCTCAAGACACCATAGAGGGTGTGAGTGATTTATGTTTGATAATCGTACTTTGAAGAGGGGAAAACTATAATTTCTTTGCTCACCTAGTGCCACTAATTTGAGTTTCAAACTGCATTTGCATTTGGGGTTATCCCTATAAAAGGCTTGAGAAATGCTATATATTATGCTCATGATGTTTGGCATAATTTGGATGAGATGGCATATTATTTGGATTGAGATTTGTTGAATTTTTGGAAGAGAAATGGAGGTAATAGCTGGTGCAATGCTTGGTGGAATGCTCAATGAAAAAGGAAAAGAGTTTGGGCTGATTTGCTACTAGCTGGTGGGTTGCGCTGCAAGCTCCAGAAGATGGGCCACCGAGGTGCTGGGCCTCGCATTCTTGCTCACGCTGGGCCACGCCTTGACGCCTGCTCTTGCTCGCTAGGCCTCTCTCTCTCCGCTGGGCCACTGCCACGTGCGTGGGCTGCCTGGTCCCTCCTTGCTTGCACTAGTCTATAGCTGCCTTCGCGCACAGGTCGCTGGAGCTAGCCCATGCTGTTGCACGCTGCTAGCCACCACTGCTTGCCAAACGAAATGAACAAGTGATCTATTTTGGCATCGTTCGCTCTGGTTTGTTTTAGAAAAAAATCTGGCCACCGTCCGTGCTCTATTCTTCCTAGAGAAGCAGAGAGTGTTGGAGAGAACAAAGCATCAAAGAGTGGACAGATGCTGCCGCTGCTCGAGTGTTTAGCTGTAGGTCAACCATTGCCTCCTAGCCTTTAGAGCTGGCCAACAACTGGAGATAATCCAGCTCCTCCATTCCTGGCTCTCCCTCTGTGGCATATTTCGAAAACACTATGTGAGCCTCCTCTTAGTGTTGTTCTTGTGAATCCTAAGCTCTCTTTGCCTCTCTCTCTCAATCCATTGATTTGAGCTGTAATCAAGTGAGAGAACAAGTGCCAGAGATCGATTTGAGAGCTCCAATATGATCCCCTCTCTCCTCTCTCCATTTCCATTGTGGATTCTTGTCTTGAGAGGAGGTTGGGAAAGCCTAGGGCATTGCACTTTTTATTCAATTCGTGGCACTAGGTGATGTCATGCCTGGTTTTCCAAAGAAGACCAGACACTCACCATATGTGTGCCCAGGAAATCCACACATATGACAACAGAATAAAGTATATCAGAAACAATGTTATATAGCGGAAATATACATATAAACAACACTTACATCAGAGTTCGTGGAACGTTAACTAATCTTCAAGCTCCAACCTTCACAGGGACGGCTGACTGGGGGTAACATATGCCTAGCACTTCTATCGGCCTCCTGAGAGAACTTTGTGACTCCATCAAACTTCCAAGCAACTTTTGCTATAAACTGTGGTGGTGAAATAGCAAGAGTGAGTCCATGTCGAACTCAGCAAATATAGTAAGGCAATACCTTACCAATAACCCATGATCACTATAACATAATAATGTAGAGCATAAACAATAAATTATGAACTATTAAACAAGCATAGGTCATTATCTTTAATGCAAGAGTTCCAAGGCCGCTCGTGACCGTGAGCACGGCTGATATACCAGTTTTACTCTGCGCAGAGGTGTACACTTTCACTGTAAGTCATGTTTTCCAAATGAGTAGGTTAATTAGGCCTAAACACAGGAAACCATATAAAGCCTTTCAAAGGGTCGATCTAACGAGGGGTAGGGCCGCTAGGTTTTAAAGCCCTGCGAATGTAGAGCCCCCTTCCAAAATGGCACAATACCCTAATGGCTATACTCATATGGACAGGAACCGCACTACACCCAACCCGAAACTCCCCTTTTTGCGCCTTTTCGGTAACCTCTAACAAGTTAGAAGAGGTCCTTTGATCGGCTAAAGCCGAGCCATATAGCCCTCACCGGTGTGCATCGTTGTCCCGGTGACCACTTACGCACAAGTCCACATGTTGCTAAACAATTCACATTTAACGCCTAGTGCATAAACATTAATCAAGTCATATGATCATGGTTTAAAGCTAGCATATCCCAAAACTGTACTTGCCTTTTGTATTTGCTCTAACTTTCCAATTCTTTGCTTCTCGGTCATCAACTTCCAAACCTTCATCGCCAACAAGCAAGTTCTTGTTCTACTCAGTAGCAAACATCACACATACAAGCAAAAAAAAAAAACTAAGAACAATACACCAGTCATAGCAAAAATAACATGCTAAGAGAGAGCTCGTTGTTACGATCAAAAGAACATAAGATACGCCGATAACGGAGCTACCGACTAAAAAAAAACTACTACCGATACTTTTATATTATGAAAGGCAATAAAAGACTACATGCTTTAGTTATTTTAATTAAGAAAACAATGTGAATAGAATTAATTCAGATTAGTCACATCATAATTGAATTCGAAAAGCGAGTTGGTTCTAGTCATATTTTATTTATGAACATGTCGTAAATTTAATCAAGTTAAACTTTATCTTTGCAAAATAATAATATATATGTGAATGCAACTAATAGATGTGTGGCATATGAAATGTGTTTAAACTAAACAATTTATTATTTATAAACTCATTTATGTTAGCAATTAATCACATTGATATTTTATTCGAAATCACCGAGGTGTAAAACAAACGTTACTTTTATTTATAAATCCAATTACATAAAGTATTAATCAAATTATTTGACTTAACAAAATCATAAGCTTGTGATGAGACGAACTTTAGCACTACTGCAAAGAGCGACGCTACGAAACTAACGCAACCGAATTGATCGATTTGGACTTAAAATGAAGAAATGACAGAGATTAAGAACTGGATGGCAATCTTGTAATAACTTCATCCTGTACCTTGGGCTTTCACGTACGTAGCCATGGCCGATGGCTGGCTGCTGCAGATGTTTGTACGGGATGGGAGGGGCCTCGGCCCCGGGCCAAGAGCGACCGGTCGGAGTACCGGCGGCGGCGCGGCGGCGCCAGGACGCGCTCGACAGGGGCGGGCTCGCCCGGCTGAACCACGGCGGCGGTAACAGAGAGACGCGCACGGGACTGTACAGCCGGCGGCCGCCTTGCTCGACCGAGCACGCGAGTTGGGGCAGCGGCCAAGAGCCAAGACGCGCCGTACGCAGGAGGGAGCGGACGCGCGGACCCGTAGCCACCAGTTAGGGACGAGGCCGGGCCGAGAGGAGGCAGGGGCGGCACAGGGACGACGAACACCAACCGTCCATGGAGACCTCGCCGGAAAAGTTATCCGGAAAAGAAAACGAACAAGAACTCGGTCAAACGGTGATGGATTCGCAAAAAGGGATACACCATGGCGAAGAGAACGACGATATCTACCTTTTGGTGGAGACGGAATTCGCCGGGAACGACCGAGATGACCGGAAAAGCTCGCCGGAGAGATCGCCGGAACCCTAGGTTTTCCGAACTTCGGCGAGGGATACCGAGCGTTAGGAGTGTCGGATCGGGATAGCGCTTTTAGATATGGAATCAGCGCGGCGAGGAGAAGACCGGCAGGTATTTATATGTAGGGTTGCGTGATGTTTCAAATTTTCTTAATTTCGATTTTAGAAAATCATTTTTAGTGCAAAAACAATTCCAGATAAAGCTGAAATCATTTTAATTCACTAAAAATTATTTCTAAAATTCCAAAAATTACAGAAAAATACAAAAAGACAAATTGAAGGTTCATGAATACAAATAAAGTGTTTGATGCTCATGAAGAGATATTTGAGAGGTTTTAGAAAAAGGAAAACTAATAGAAAGTGCGAGAGAAAACTACGGAAAAGCATAAAACATTTTCGAATGGATTGAAGGGATGGATTGCTGAAGTTTGATCATATAGAGATGATCTAGAGCAAGAGACAAAAGATTGGGTGAAACTTTTGACAAGAATTGAATTAGAAAAACAAGCAATTCTAAGAGAGAGAAAAAAAAATAACGAGAGAGTAGGAGAGGAGATCGTCACCCTAACTACGTCTTAAAACTTAGCACACTTCAACACAAAACTCAAGCAGCAAATAATCATTACATCAAGCAACCACCCATCAAATTAATTCAAAAGAGTTTAAAAACATTTATTTTCTATAACTAAATTTGCATTAAATTAAACTAAACTTGGGAAATTTTATATAAACATTAAAATATTTTATTTTATTTAGTGTTTTCTATTCACAACCCAAAATGGAAATTTTGGGGTGTGACAGTGATGATTGCAATTGTGGCATTCTTGTTACTATGGGTGATTGACGTCACCTAGGCGCTTGGTGGTGGATTGATTGCCGGGGATTTGGTGATTGTGCCCCGCCCCCAATCAAGGTGATATTGTAAGGGGTTATTGTGGTTCTCCGGCAGAATGCCAAATTCCAACTCTAGTGGATTGCGGGGCTTGTGTGATCCCCATATTGTGTTGGTAGTGCGACACCGGCCGCTGGATTGGCATTGACAACCAACTAGCATGCACACCTCTAAGTGGATGAATCGCCTTTAACGGGGCTAGCTTATCGACATGCAAGTGATCCTCGAAGGAAAAATCATTGTGTCAATATGCTCTTGGTATTCATTGGAATTCATATTGTGAATGATATTGTGATTGATTGGTTCATTCTTCTACTCTCCACCGGGTAGTATAAAGCTTCACAAAACTCTCTTGTATTTAGCTTCATTTATATCTTGTGTAGTTATATCTTGTTTAGTTGATTAGCTAGTTGCTCTCTAATTATTTAGTGTGATCACTTAGAATTAAATTAGTGACTTAGCTTTCTTGTGAATTAGAGACAATAGACATATTAGAAATGTGGATATAGGTGGCTTGCATCCTTTGTAGCCCTAAGCTAAATTCGCTTCTTTGTCTTATTTACTAACCACCTTGCTTAATTGTCGTGATAGGAATTTTTATTAGGCTATTCACCACCCCTCACTAGTAAATCTAAATGATTTTTGTGAGACACTTCCCAATCTTTTTTGCGTGACGGCGTTGAGTTTGGCCGCCATGTTTAATATGCCCGATTTTGCGTGGCGGGCGTTCTTTATTTTACATGGCGGGCAATAGTATCCGCCACGGAAAATCAATTTACCATGGCGGGCATCCTAAAAGGCCCGCCATGGAAAATGGAGAGACTCAACAGCCCGTAATGAGGCCCGATATCATCTTCGCATATATAACCGAGTTAGGGTTTGGGGGCATTTTCTCACCCACCGCCCTCACCCGTCTCCCTCTCCTCTCTCACCCTTGGCTCACCCATCGCCCTACTCTTCCTCTCCTCTCTTTCACCCAACAGACACGCCCGCCCCTCCCATTTCAGGCGCCCTCCCTTCTCCTCCACCCCAAGCACCGGCCGCGGTCCCTCCCTTCTCTCCGGCCCCAAGCGGCCGCCCACCGCGCCTCCCACGCCCTCCCTCCATCTCCCTCCCGCGCGCCATGGCAGCGGTGGATCTCGGTAGGCGGCCCATAGCGGCGGGCGCTGCGGATCCCGACGGCACGCCGGTGGCGCGGCTTGGTGTGGCGGCCGCGAGCTTGGCGCGAGGGTCGCGCTGCTGCAGCCATGGCGGCGAGTTCGCCGCAAGGGGCCACCGGGCGGCACGGATCCGGGCGGTGGTGGGCTCAACAACGACGTGGTGTGGGCTAATGCAGATCTCGTGGGCGGCGGGCGCCCACCACGACGGATCCGTGGTGGCGGGCGCAACGGCGGATCTCGCAGTGGTGGCGCTAATCACGAGGATCCGGCGTGGCGGGCGCAACGACGGCGGATCTCGCGATGGCGCGCCAACCACGACGGATCCGCGGGCGGCGCGCGAACGATAGCCGATTCGCGGTGGCGACGCCCACCACGGCGGATCCGGCGGTGGCGCGTGCAACGACGGGCGCCCGGCGGCGGGCGGCCTCCACCACGGCGATCCGGCGGTGGTGGGCTCAACAACGGGCGCCGGGCGGCCTCCACGCAGACGGCTCGACGGTAGCGGCGGATCCATGCGCACGCATCCCAGCCCATTTGGGTTTTTTTCTTTTTTTTTTTTTATTAACCATGACGGGCATTTTCTCGCCCGCCACGGTAAAAAAAAATATTAACCGTGACTTGAAAGGTGACGGGCACACTTGCCCGCCACCTAAAATGAATTTCACCGCCACCTAAGGCTCTATTTGGATGTAGATATTAGAGGGCTTGGCATTGAATTGGATACAATACCAAATCAGGCTAGTATTGGAAATAGCTTTACAAAGGCCAAAGCTGTTGTTTGGTTGGTTGTAATTGATCAATCTTCTATCCCCATCTCCACCGCACTACCCAATCCATCTTCCGCATCGAGGCGTCGGGCTTGGGGTGACGCGGAGAGGGAGCTCGACCCCGTCCACGGATGCCCCTCCACGACCGCCGCCCCTCAACGACCCCCGGCCCACGATGCGGGGAGAAGGAACAAGGAAGAAGGGGAAGAGGACGCGGATCTCGCGCCGCCCACTACACTACCCAATCCATCTTCCCCGACCAGCCATGGTGGAGAGGAAGAGGAGGCCGCACCGCCATCTATGGGGAAGATGACGTGGATCTCGCCATTGCCGAGAAGAGGAAGAGAAGGTTGCACCACCGCCACCCGCCGGCGACGGGAAGAGGGGCGCTGGCCGCCCGCAACGTGGAAGAGGGTGCTCGCGCCGCAGCTCGCCCACCGCCGAAGGGGAACAGGGCGCCAGCCCGCCGCCGAAGGGAAGAGGCGTGGAGTCCAATTCCACTCAAATCGGAGGGCTCGGTCTCTCGTATTGAGATTGCCCGCTTCGCTTATATCTCAATACCAAGGAATTGGGCCTTCAATTCCAAATCTCAATTCCTTGTACATCCAAAGCAGGCGTATTGAGGTAACTTGATTCCAATTCCAATGTCCGGGCTCCAATATCTACATCCGCACACTACCTAAAATGAATTCGTTATTACTGACTTTAGCCATTTAGGACCTTTCAATCATTCCCTATGTAAAAAGAGTAAAAGGAAGACTATCATTTGGTGTGGTAAAAAATTTCGTCTCACTTTTTCACCTCCCCACTCATGCGAGCTAAATTTGGAAGCCCCTTTCCCTCGGGCTCCAAATTTAGAAGGTTTCACGCCCCACTGGTAATCCCTCCTGCCTCGGCCCGTGCGACGCCCACGCATGCGAACTAAATTTGGAAGCCCCTCGCCGCCCCGCAATCTCCTTGCGCTCCAAATTCAGAAGGTTTCACGTAGTGCGATCTCCCCTCCCCGTAATCGCAACGCCGCAGCGCCCCTCCCCACCGCTCAGCCGCCTCGACACCACCTCGTGTAGAAAATTTTCCTTCTTAACTTAGATCAACTGAATATCTGTTCACAATTTTTTTGTGACATACTGTATACAATTCATGAATGCTAATTTGTTGAAACAAACCATGAATATTTGGACACCATTTTTTTGTTACATTTCAAGGGTATTATTTACCTATGTAATATTGATGTTCCGAACATCATGCTCACATGTTCATATATTTTATATGTTATTATTGTGACTTTATTGTTTTTCCGATGTAACGCACGGGCATCCTCCACCAGCCCATGTGATGCATACACTAATATTTGCATACATTCTCATGTGTATAGGATGGTATGGAGATGCGCCGGAGCTTATTCTTGGATTTACTGGTGCACTAAATAAATGGATATCGAAGACAATAGAACTCCATATGAGACATTATTTTAGCTTAATTACTTAAAAGTCTATACAATTGAGTTTATGAGCTGCGACATCGCGATATCCGTGATTGTGTTAATTTCACAAAACTTATGTGTTTGGATTAAATGCCACATTAATATCGTTGTTTAATTTTACAGTATTGTTATCTTATCATGCGATCCATGTGTTTTATATAAAATTTAGTTATCTCGTAGCAACACACGGGCGCGATACTAGTAATAATTAAAATTGATAAATAATTTTAGATGGAGTCATACCATAAAAGAGAGCAAGCAATCCACTGCATCATATAATCTTTCTTCTTTTATGGGATCCCCACAAGATTGGAAGAAATCTTTGATAACGACAACAATGCCTATATATAGAAATTTAACTTGTTAGGGGTTAATAGAACAAAATCAAAGAAGCACTCATTAATACTTGACATTTTATATATGCATATGTACACGGTTGCTTAGAAAATGCCATGTCTTTTTTTTGACAAGAAAATGCCATGTCTTTGATTTCTCTTTTATTTTTTTGAGCAAAAGATATAGTAGCACATTGTAAACACTCTATGTTATGATGCACTTCGTGTTATAATAACACATGAAACTTTTGACTCTCTAGATAAACCATACTCATCTTGCACTGACCTGAATTGCTTCTGCTGTAGAATCAGATACAGACCATCCATTGTCTAATGTTGAATGAGCCCATGAACCTTTTGATCTATGGCGGTAATAAGTTTCATGGTTGGGTTGGTTTTCAGGGATCTAAAATCATGCATGTCAATATTTTCTGTGCAAATATTGCAAAAGTTTACTGTACATAAGAGTATTGAATAATTCAATTAAACCTGCAAACTTTTTATGAACTCATGAGCTTTCCGGAGTGTTGGAGAAAACTCATGAACCAGATCAGTCGAGCAATATGCTTTGACAATAAAAGATGTATCCCATGCTTGCGTGCCCTCATAAACCTATGATAGACTGGAGAATTAGATTTCGCAATCACCTGATCATTTTTCAAAATTTAATTTGTCACATTATTTTGACTAATTATTAGAGAAATTTGTTGGCAAGTGTCTATTACAACAAGACAGCATAACCTGGCAAGCCGGGATGGTAGCAGCAGACATGGTGATGTCTTGGATTGATAGCATCCTTCCGAATATATTCTTGAATATTTTGTAGAGATAACTGATATCTTATTTCGGTATCAACATAGATTGGGTTGTAGGAAATAAAGGAGGGAGAGAATATATTCTTTAATATATTGCAGAGATAACTAAGGTATATATAGGAGTGGAAACCTTAAATTGAAGGAGAAAGAAGATATGAGAGAACAAGACAAATGCAGACCACTTCGTATGGTGCTGGTGTATCGTAGGATTCCAATGTCATGACCACCTTATTTAATAGTGTGTAGTGTACAATATGTGAAAGGAGAGCAATAAAATTACATTTAGACAGAGAAAACAATATATATTTTTTTTTTATTTTCTTAAATCCAATGTTATAGTAAATTTTTGAATGGATATTGGCAAAGTTGAAGGATGAAGAGAGGATGGAAGGTTTTCAACTGTGATTACTCTAACCTATTCTTCTTAACTATGGCTAGGACGAACTGAAATGCATCCAATACATAGGATATGTCAGGATAATACCTTTAACTTCATGCCATCTTCAGCAAGCCATAGATAATCATAGATCCTTGGAAGGTGTCGTTTGAATGCATCCGAATTTGGATTTTCGGACCAACAACAAATCATATTTAGTGCCTACGAATAGAAATAGTATAGTAGTTACAATTAATTCATTACCTAAACTGCTTAGGCTATCCAAAATAATTATAGGTCTTGTTACTCTTTAACCAACTCCAAGTAGTTATAACTACTGAAATGCCTAAATAAAAATTTAACGCTCTTGTGATATCTGAAAGAACACCCAACAACTATAAATAGAAGGTTTGTGACTACATCAGTTGTTAGAGTCTTTACAGAGATCACGACCTTTTTGAAAATTAGGACATGCAAGCATCTCCAACAGTTTTGTAAAATATACTTGGCAGAAGTTATGATTTGCTAAGTCATAAAAATATATGCAAAGTGAAAAACTGTGGTTCTCCAATAGTTTTGCAAATTTAGTTTGGCAAAAAGAAAAAAAGGCAATATGCAACATGCAAGTAGGGAGATGATTTTATTTTCACGGTCAATATACAACATGCAAGCAAGGAGAGGATTTGCCAAGTCCCTCCCAGCTTGGCATATTTGCCACATTGAGGATGGCGTTTATGCCAAGTTGTCCAAAATGCCAATCCAAATTGCAAAACTGTTCGAGACCACTTTTCCATGTGTTTGATGAATTTGAAGAATGCAAAACATGTTTGCAAAATTGTTGGAGTTGCTCTTAAGGTTTGTGAGTTGTAATAGGTGTCAACATAGGTAACAACCTTATTTAAGTAGGAACCAATGCTTTGTTTCTTTCCTTTGTCTTCGTTGTCCAGCTGAGTAGTTTATAAAATCGGTTTCTAGTCTGCATGTGGTTCTGGTAAGTCAGAGTGGGTTCAGGTTCTCATGGATATGGCTTTAGTGATAAAAACAAATCAGTGCAATGTACTTCAATATACAAAAAAATTACACGGATTCCAAAACTAATCATTCATCACTAGCACTTTCATATGGTAATCCCATCACAAATTGTGATTAAAAAAATCATGGTAAGTTGTTTATTTCATTGGAACCACATGCAAGGTGGGACATGATGAATAACTAGTGATCCACTAATATGAGTTTAGGTACCCAAACCTATCGTGTGTATTTCAAACTTCCAGTTCCTTGTTCACACACCACACAAGTTGATCATGCATTACACTGGATTTACTAACATGCTAGGTGGGACATCATTCAACTGGCTAGTTCAAGTTAAGTTGTGATGGTTGGCACGCAGATTTTGAAATAAATAGATGTTTGTGAAGGCACATTGAAGTAGCTCTGCTCTGGCACCAAATAGACAGAAGTTCATTTGTGGCTGGAATGACTTAAGTCATGACTTGAAGTAAACAGAAGTTGGAGTCAAATGGAAAGTGCAATAAAATTTCCTCATCCATTAACCAAAAGAATTGGGAATTAACAATTTTTTTGGAAAGCTAAAGAAATCAAATTACATTCCTGAATGAATTACCTTGTTTACTGGGCATATACAAAGGTACCTAGTACTTTCGTCTTCATAATGGATATGTTTCATGATTTTTTCATTGCTGTTTCTCTTAATATCTTAGTTGGCCAAAAATTCAGCAATGGTTCCACAATTTTGGTCATAGAAGTCCAAATAATGTTTTGCACGAACGACCTTGGGTAGAGAAGATCTTCCTGCTCACAACAGAAATAACATGGAATCAAAAGACTAAAACTATATATTTTGTAGTGCACAACCAATAGTGTTGAAAATGCTATACTAGTTAATTTCTGATATATACTCATATAAAAATCAAGTTAGCAAGTTCCCAAAAAAAATCAAGTTAGGAAAATCTAAGCTCATCTTGAATTATTATAACATAAAACTGTAACATATTTTTTTAATGTGCAGGAGATCAGCACGACCATGCAGTTAAGAAGATGAATCTAAAAGCAATGCATGCAATGCACCACAACCTTAGATAGGGACATAATACATATGCACATTTGGAAAATAATAGACAAAAAGACCCAATAAAACACTAATGGACCAACAAAATTATCTGAAGCAACCTTCAAACAACTAATCGCAAATTGGTCCAAGAACAAGCTAAATTCTAGTTACAACCCCCATTGAGTTAATGAACACACAATCGTTGTGCTTCCACAAAATCCATGCCCACAAAGTTAGCAAGGAGGTTAGACATCTTTTTATGACCTTGGGCCCCAAGGCAATAATCCTCAACCACTAGCCATAGAACTCCTTGTGAATCATCATTTATAGGTGACAAATCTGGCTAACCATAGTCTTGGAAAAGGAGTGATTACTCCTTCCTAGTGAAGATGCAACCGTATAGGATATTATGGACATAGTATCATGCTCTTGGTCACATGGAGTACAATGATCATGGTGGGGAAATGCTATTGGGGCAACCTATCAGTTGTCCATGTCTTTTTACATCAACATAAAGTCCCACAACTTCTTCTTAGGCTAGATGTTTTGAATATTTTTTGACTACTCTCATGATTTTTTATTGGAAGTGTTGATATTGTGGTTTTGACCCAATTTGGAGAAATCTCATCTGAGTAGTTCTCTATAATTCTCCAACAACGGTGTTGTTTAATGGTTTAGTAGAAGAGATTGCAAGCCGCCAGGATTTGCAGAAGGAGTCCACTATCCCCAACACTATTTAATAGACACTTTCATCTAATTTCTTATATTTCTTGATGTTTTATGCTTATTTTTAATTCTAATTGCATAATGGGTACTTAATCTTTTAGTATTTTTTCTCTGACTGATATGTCTTGAAACTCAAAAGCAATTGGAGTAAATATATTTTGGACATAATATAAAATAGCATAGTGCCCGATACAATTCAAAAAACAAAGTACTCTATGTGCAATGCTAGAAACAATCAAACCATATACTTGAAAAAATAAGAAACAAACAAACCATACTTACCTACTTTGTTGTTATACTTACTAAATAAATACCCAGTCATCAAATAAATTTATTCCTAAATGATCAAGGGTTACTTTGGATGTAGTTAAAACTTTGTAAAGCCAACCTTAGCACAAGTATCTCGAGCTTTGTTCCAATCGATCTCATCATATGGTATTTTATAGATTTCATCTCTTATTGACAATATGGTTGGTGTAATTGGCCCAACAAACTTCTTGCCATATAAATATGCCATTGGCATATATATCAACCTGCAGAAGCACCAGAATCGTCCTGCATAGGAAAACATCAAGTTTCATTTTAAGAATGGGACATTAAGTGGCAAATATATTATGACCGTTTTTGTGTCATAAGAGGAGATAGAGTTATCTATAACTGTACTTTTCTATGCCAATTCAGATTAGGTGTATGTAAATGCTAAAAAATTTATTTAAATTTAAACAAAATAATACATTTCAAGTACAAACAAGGTTTTCAAAATTTGGATGGCAAAATTTAGATAAATTATATCTTTGAGGGTAAATATTTGTTTATTATTGTTTCTACATATATAGGTATATATCATGTTTAAATTACTATCCAAAACCAATTACTGATAATTATGATTCAAGCCTCCACCTAGCTTGTGTTATTCTCCATGTCTAGTGAAAAGTAATTAGAGGAGAGCTATATTTTGGTAAAATCCCATTTATTAAGAGTGATATAATTACTCATTCCTGAACCTAATCTTGGTCATATTCTTGTGAATTTAAAACTTTATCATAGCAACATGACCACCAATGGATAGACATGATAACAAAAAGTGTATTAGTAGTAAGAAATACATTCCTTGCCAAGACATGTATTTCAACAAATTAGTTTGTGGCATAGTATGTTTGGCTAGCTATATTGACTAAAAGTGATAGTAATAATTAATTGGAAAGTTGATACTTGGTGTAAGGAGCGACCTTACCTGTCTATGAAA
>JADLZK010007555.1:0-62095 GCA_015847255.1 Hyparrhenia diplandra
TGTTTTACAGCGGCATCTATCCTACAAGAGTAGGCCGGGGCGCTTCAGCTGGCTTCGACGCCTGAAGTGACATGACGACAAAGCATCCAACAAGAACAAACGACGATAGGCACACCAGTTTAGCTGGATAGAAACGGTGCGAAGACGGGCATGAAAGCATAGCAGGCACAACAAGTAGGGACGGTAAGGCAGAGGTGCTCAAACGATGTCTTGGGAAGGACCATTGAGGTTCCCTGCCTGTTCGGTTTCTGTCTAAGTCACACCATTCTAACTGTATTTTTGGCACTTTCAAAAAAATATTTTTGGGGAGCAGGCCGTGTACCCCATCTGAACCGTTGGATTCTATTTGTACGGTCAATAATTGTCCCAAGACCAAGTCAAGATCTCTCTCTGATCCCATGGCCCCCCTGGCGAAAGCAGAGCACGGAGCAGAGCACGGAGCGGTGGTAGTATCCTTTCTTTCAGCTTTCCTCCCCTGCTGCGCCGCGTAACCGCCGTGGAAGCAGATCCATACTTTCAGAGCAGCGCGATGATGGTGACAGAGGAGAAGGTCCTGCTGCGCTTCCTCCCAGCCCATCCCGCTCGTCTCCAAAGTGCTGGCGCAGGCCTTGACGGGGCCGGGGTTCCCGCCGCCGCCGCTACCGCGACCGCCACAGCAGGGGTGTCGCCCACCTCCGATGCTGGGTTTCCTCGCCACCGACGACCTGGGCGCCGGCTTCCTGCCCACCTATTTCTCGCGAACCACCGTGGAACGCGCCCGCATGGCCGCATCTGCTCGGCGCCGGCACCGGGGGAACGACGAGCCCCTGGAGTGCGATTTGGACACGCGGGAAATGAAGGTGATATCACTGCCACACAAAGAATGGTATTTTGTCACTATCTTGAGTCCATTCTGTCTCAATGATCCTTTTTCGGGCTAAAAAGTCCCCCAAATCACCCAGCTTTAGTCCAAATGCTGTGGTACTTTCTTTGGAGTTGTTGGTACACACAAAACATACATCAGTTGCTAATCTGACAATCTGATTTAAATTACATAGGTCATGGATGGTGATAGGTTGATTTTTGTGACCTTCATTTCATAGGTGCTCGCTCTACAGAGAAATTACATACGTAGGTGATGGCTTTGTTTTTGTGACCTTCATATCACAGATGCTCTACAAAGAAATTACATACGTCACGGGTGGTGATGGCTCAGTGGTTCACCTAGCCAAGGGTCTGGATGCATGGGTCAAGGGCTGTGAGCCAACTAGCCAACCGGTAGTAAGTGTAAAACAAAGAAGGAAGTTAAAATCAGAAAAAATCAGGTGAAGCTGACACCAGCCCAAAAGGTCATACATGTGAATAGACTATTGACTGTATCAATTTAGTTATTCTTGACCTGAATTCCTGAATTCTTCTTAAAAAGGACTTGCGCTCCATGGGTTTTGTGAGGAATTATAGTATACACAGTTTCAGCAACATCGAATCTTATAGTGTGCTTTCTTACCCATCCTGCGCTGTCCTCCTGAGGAGAGAGAGTGATCTCCCCAAATGGAAACTTTCCTTTCTGCAGCCCTTGGTGGGTGGTGACTAGATCCATAAATTTCATCATCGACAGTTCTTCTCCAAGCCATCGGCACTGGCCATGCAGGAAAGCCTACAGAGGACTCTTCTCAGGCACAGGCCATCGACAAAAGGGAGGCCATGGGGCGGCACATCAGGAAAGCTGGGCATGCTGAGAGACGCCATGCACCGAGGTTATTACGCACTCGACACCTTCAGGTACCAGCCCCACTATGGAGAGGATGACAGTGATCAAGTTGTGAGTCGATTTCTGTCCATATCCAAGGTACCCTCTGCAAAGCATCCCTATTTCTTTAGTCAAACTGCACAGCTAGAAGAGTCACTAGACAGATTGAGCTCCATGGTTGTTGATCTGAATGAGTTAGTCATGTTCTTGGTGAGCTACCCTCGTCTGTGTCGCCAACCTTACAGCATGCATATCCTACTAGGTAACTGCATGTTTGGTCGCCAGGTGGAAGCAGAACTTGTCATTAGATTTCTGCTGCACACACAGCCTCATAGAACTCAGGAATTGGAGGTCCTGCCAATTGTCGGTCCACCCAGAGTCGGCAAGAGTACCCTAGTTGCTCATGTTTGCAAGGATGAAAGAGTCCAAGGTTATTTCTCACAAATCTTGTGGCTGAATGACTTTGATTTTAGAGATGATGAGCTAGCTGTCAGACAAGGATCTGCGATGAAACATCAAAGTCAAGTGTCAAACTCGAACAAAGGCAAGAGATTGCTAGTTGTTGTAGAACTATCTGGAAATCTCTTTTGAAGATGCTTGGAATGGGTTTTATCTTGCTTCCAAACGGTGCTATTGTAGCGGTAGTAAAATCATAGTCACAAGCCGTTCAGACACTGATTGTAAAATTTGGAACATCGGTCTCTAACTCTGAAGTGTCTATCTCATGAAGCATGTTTGGTATTTCTTCAAGACACTTACATTTGGAAGCATGGACCCCGACACACCCAAGGCTTGCACAAGTTGCCATGGAGATAGCCCAAACGCAGAATCGTTCAAACTTGGGGGCATATGTCATTTCTTATTTGTTGAGGAACAATTTTGATATCCACTTTTGGTGCAAGGTTTACGAGGTTTGAGGCGGCTCATCCAGGAGCATGTCTCCAAATCGGGTGTGCATCCTTATGATCTTTTATACCAAAACAGACCAGTACAATTTAGACGAATGGCTACACCTTCTGAATATTTCATGGCTTGTCGTCAGTATCATTGCTCTTCACAAGAGGAGCTTCCCAAGATAAGAGCCGAAGATGTACTGTATGGAAGCATGAAGACTGTCAGAAAATTTGAGGTCCTGGTATGGAGATCTTAGATACCCCCTACTATAGCTATGGCATACTTATGAGATTCTAGAGCGAAAGGCTACAACCACCAAGAGGAAGCGTTCTATGAAAGATGGAGTCATTTTGTTAATTTTGTCATTACCTGTCTCACGTAGGAACATAGTTTTTTGGGGTAGGATGCCACAAGTTACAGCCCAGGCCAAGTGTAAAACCTGTAAGGTGTCACATGTTACAGTTACAGCATCATCAACTGTACCACTACATTTTCATATGTGAAATAGAAGTGCTTATCTACTTAATACCCCTGATTTCCATTATGCTATAATGAAAATGGGGGGTTGCCTCATGTGAAAAAAATAACTCATGACATTGAGGCATATATTTCCATGGTGGAGATGGGGCATGGTTGATTTCCTTGTCTTCGATTTTAAAGATAGCTGCTTCAGCCTGTGATTTGGAATTGCGTTTTTGGTGCAGGCTTGTATATGGTGAATTCCTACCTTGTCATTGGTTTCACTACAGATAGCACAATCAACATGGAACTCAACTTGCATCTTTTTGTCGTTCTGTTTTCACTTAAAACCCAGCTGGGCATCATCAACAAAGCCTCATGGTCCTCCTGGAAGTAGAGCCTTGAGCAGAGAGGAGGAGAGATTGCTTCCTCCCCTGCTGCACCGCCGACCAACCACCATGGAAGCATATCCGCCCCAGCGACCGCGCTGATGGCGATGGAGGAGCGGAGGATGTCCTGCTGCACTTCCCTCCCAACCAGCCCCCGCTCGTCTGCAAGAGCTGGCGCCGCCACTGGGACGGTGCCGGGGTTCCCCGCCAGCGCCCGGAACCACAACGACAGTTCATGGGGAGCAGCGCCATGCGTTGCATTTACAGGCGGGTCCAACAGTGTTACAGTCTTGGAGTAGGATTTGGGAAATGAAGGTGATATCACCCTGCCACACAATGAATGGTATTCTGTCTCGATTCTTGACTCCATTCTGTCTCTGTGATCCAAAAGCTATTGGGGCTAAAGTAAGTGCCAAATTACCCATATTTAGTCCAAAAGCTGTGGCACTGGTTGATTTGATATACCTGGTACTTTCTTTGGAGTTGCTGGTACACAGAAGACAGAACATACATCAGTTGCTAATCTGACAATCTGATTTTTGTGACCTTCATACCATATAGGTGCTCTACAGATAAATTGCATAGGTTGATTTTTGTGACCTTCATCATACCATAGGCGCTATACAAAGAAACTACAAATCTCATGGATGGTGATGGCTTTTTGATTTTTTGTGACCTTCATGTCACAAATCCTCTATGGAGAAATTACATAGGTCATGGATGGTGATGGCGAAGGCTCTGGATGCAATGGTCAAGGGTTGTATGCCAAGTAGCCAACTGGTAGTAAAGAAAAAAAGTTAAATCTGAATAATCAGGTGAAGATGAAAGCAGTCCCAAAAGGTCATACATGTGAATGGACTATTGACCCTCTATGACTTTAGCTGTTCTTAGACGTCTTAGCTCTGTGGAGAAATTACATAGGTCATGGATGGTGAGGGCTCAGTGGTTAACTTAGCAAAGGCTCCGGATGCAACGGTGGGCTGTGGTAAGCCAACTACTCAACTGGTAGTAAACAGAGTTAAATCAGAATAATCAGGTGAAGGTGAAAGCAGTTCAAAGGTCATACATGTGAATGGACTATTGACTTATCTGTGCTTATCTACATATATGATAGATCACAATGCTGAGGCATATATTTCCCTGGGACATGATTAAGTTTTTTTTGTTGTTGGTTTTACTCCAGATAGCAGTCTCAGCCTGGAATTCAGACTTGCGTTTTGGTGCAGGCCTGTATAAAATCTTTTTTTAATCAAATTCATTAAAATAAGAGAAGGAAAACAAGTACAGGGGGTACTTGCAAGCACAGGAATGAAGAGGGGGGAAAGGAACTGAACCAAACTTACAGCAAATAAGAGAAAAAATGAAGGAATAAAATCTTGAAACCGATATTGTGTACAGGCGTGATTGAACTAACTGCCAATTCTCTCAACCTCTTGGTTTCAGCTAATCAAAAGAGTTCTACCAGACCATGTTGCATATAAACAATCCAGAACAATAAAAGTCCTATATCACTGGTGAACCTGCCTTAGTTTCTTTTCTGATGCTTCAGAATTGACGGCTAAGTGCTCTAATGCTTTGCCTGTACTATATGGAAGATATCTACGTGAGCAAATTCAGGTCAATTTAGAGGAGTGAGTCTGTGGCGTGTCACGTGTGAAATCTGAAATGTGAAGTCACCACATAATGCTGAGCACTAAACTTATTCCTGCATGCATTTTGTTTCGTTTCAACAGCTGCCTGGATTTTTGTTTGTTTGATTTGGTATTTGCACAGAAGTAAAAAGGAGTGGTGTTTACTTGCTGACTATAGAAATCTTAACTAGAGTGACTCCATTTTTTTAGGTGCAAGTCGCAACACATTTGACTGGTTTCAACAATATCTGTGTGGTTACCACTTAGCAGAATATTCAAGAACATATGTAGAGCATGTCAGCATGCTCGGTTACTGGTATCTGAATCCTTTTCATTCAAACGAAAACAAGATATTATATAATCTGTTCAGGGATAATGAATTGGTTGGGAAAAATAGCTGAAATCAGATTGCCATTTTTTGAACTGTTAGATTACCGCTACATTACCAAACACTGCCACATTTTCACATGTGAAGCATAAGTGGTTACACGGTGGGATCTTGAAACTCGTCTAAATTTAGGTAGGAAAGGAACTAAAAAATTGCGTTGTCTATATTTTGAAATAATATTTAAGTTTTTATTGTTAGTGATATCACAAGAAGGTTAATTGCTTCATGAGGAATTTATAGTACAAAATCTGGTCTGGAGGAAACTCCTGTTCAGTCAGTTCGCCAAAAACTGAAACAGAGGAATCTTAGCTGGTATACCAGTTGCTAAGCTAACAATCTTATTTTTGTGACCTTGCTATCATAGGTACTCTACAGAGAAATTACATAGAACATGCATGTTGATGGCTCAGTGGTTCACTTAGCGAAGGCTTGGAATTCAACAGTCAAGGGCTGTACGTATTCTCTGGAACTGTAAACAGAGAAATAAAAAAGTCAAATCAGAATAACCAGGTGAAGGCGAAAGCAATCCCAAAGGTCATGCATGTGAATGGACTATTTATTTGTAACCCGAATGGGAATTGCGGAAAGAAGCACGAATTACAAGGAAAACCTTCCCTCTTGCTCTGCCATTGGCACGGTCTTCGGTCGATTGCCTCTCCCTCTCAACCCATTCTGCCACCATAACATCTGGTATCGGAGATGCCGGGTTCCGATGAGGACGAAGCAACCGAAGGTGCCGCTATCGGGTCCGATTGCTAAGGCACTAACCGACCTCGCCTAGCAGTTGGCATCCCCCGGGCGTGCACGGAGCCTGGAATCCGACCCTGGCTGTCCATGGAATCCCGACCATTGGCGACTAACACCCCCATGTTGTCGATGTTCCCCTGTGACCTGCGAGGCTATGGGACGAAAACCATCTCCATGCCAAATTCGAAGATGAAGGAGATTGTGAAGGAGTAGGCGATGCAGAAGAGTTCCCTCTAGGTGTCGGGGTGCGGTTGCAAGCTTACGGCACGTGGGCTCCTAGTGCGTCGGTGGGTGAACGCAGCAGCCACAGTGACCCCACATCGTCGTCGGCACTGCGGTCGTCATCAGATCCTCGCCCTACTACCACAATCACCCTCCTTACCGCCCACGATCGGATATACCGCGGCGTGCATGAATCTGCACCCGCCGGCGCCGCAGATCCACCACAATTGCGCATGGATACGCCTCCGTCACACATGGTCGTCGTCCTCCTAGATCCACCATCAATTGTCACCGGAGGAGGAGCTCACCCTAGCCCTCGCGCCACCGCACACGATCTACAAGGGAGAGAGGAGGAGAGTGAGGCGCCTCACCATATCTTCTCAATGGTAAACAACGCCTCACTTGGATCGGCCAACATGCTTTGTCCTGGTGAGAGACTACACGGAGAGATGCGAGGAGGATGTCATCGCACACGCAAGAGAGGCTGCGGCGACTAAGGGGACTGAGAGAAGATGGAGGGAAGAGAGGCGCTGCTTGGATTTGGTTCCCTTCCTTATATACATGAAGGGTAAAAATGGACTTTGGGGCCTAGCTTTGGTTAACAAAGGCAGGCCTCTTAACAGGTAATCGCCCCCATTAACAAATTTGTTTGTTTGTCTCTTGAGATCTTTTTTTGTAGTAGTGTGCACAATCTATAGTTGATTCACCCATGCACCCCTTCGCACCTCCTCCAAGATGTACATCGCCGCATGGAGGACCTGATCTCGTCCGGCTGCGTCGGTGATCTTAGGCATCACGGTTCCCTTTGTGGGCGGCGTGCGGGCTGTCCCCCGGCGAGCAACAAACTAGAGTGCAACGGACAGCAGTTTTGGAAGTGCACCAGTCCTCACCATTCTCCATTGGAAGCCCTCCTCTCTTCCCTGTGCATAGACCAGTAGCCATCCGGCGGGGAGAAGGCATGGGGTCACTAGCAGGCGTGCTGATAGGATCATTTATCCTATCGGAGTTCCTGCGGAGGTTGTAGGGATGAGAGACGGGAGGGGAGGGCGGGGGGCGGCGTATTTGTCGCACCGTGGCTGTAGTCGCGCGTGCGAGAGATTGCTTGTGAGAGCGGGGGTGGTAGCTAGGGCAGAAACCCGTGGCTCCCTAAAAAGGGAAGCCGGGCAATAATTGATTGCTCTTGCTTAATCCCAATCGTTTGTTGTACAAGGTATTTTATAGCCTCTCATTAAAAAATAGGAAATAATCTATAATAATCTTTAATAATAGTAAATATGCTAAATTGGGCTTTAAGCCTCCTGATGATGCCGGTGCCCTACTAGCCACGCATGGCCCTTTGCTTCTGATATGAGACGCCGGTCATAACATGACCGGCGTCGCCGTATTCTACCATCGACCGCCGCGGGGGTGCCTCCTCTGGTCGGTAGTGCAGCACGTCACCTTGCTGCCTTCTCGACGATCGTGCTTTTTAGAATCCAGTTATCAGCATCAAACATGTCTTTAACCCTGTGCATTCCTTAGCTATGGTATGTCACACTGTCACTTGTGTTTAGTACCCTGAAATATTCACTGTAGTACTGAATTTTGGCACTGTAGTACTGAATTTTAGCACTGTAGTACTGAATTTGGCACTGTGATGCTGTAGTACTGAATTTGGCACTGTATTACTGAAATTTGGCACTATAGTACTGGAATTTAGCACTGTAGTACTGAAATTTGGCACTGTAGTACTGAATTTGGGATTCGATGTGATGGGGAATCATGGTGATATGATGGAAAATTCAGATGATGTGATAGGTTTCTGAAGATACTAAACACAGCCTTAACAGGATAAAAGTATGGAAGTGCTTTATCCAAAAAAAAAAGGATGTGTTTTTCTACAACTTTGAGTTCATCTCCTAATCCGATCAGTTGTGCTATTTGCCTGTTCTGTTAGCCATTAGCACCAAACAGCTACTTGTTGGTTCTTTGTGCATGGTTAGAACATAGAACCAGATGATTAATGACCAGATCGAAGTTGATTTGTTAACCTGCTGATACCTTTTTTTAGCGTGCTTATTTCTGCAGTGTTACGAGTGGCCTCCACAGGTGAGGGACCAAGTGGCGGTGCTTCAACTGCTTGACAGACTTAAGGTGCTCGCTGGAAGTTTTCTCAAGTAGTAACGGAAATGATAGAAAGTATCAGGTTTGTAGTGAGGTGAGGTCGGTGCTGATCTCAGTGTGCTGGTGTTCTGGGATTCATATATGTGGGACCACCCAAAATCATACACCATATTTGTTAGAATCTTGTACGCACAGCACACTGGGTTGTATGGGACAAGAACATCCAACAACATTGAGCTTGTGCCTGAGGCCTTGACTACAGGCGAAATACAATTAGGAATACTGAAGTTCATGTTCAGGAAAAGAATAGGGATATATTGATGTAATCAAGAATTTCTTTACACATCAACTGTCGCCTTATACTCAATAATTTCAGCTCATGAGAGAGCATACTAAACTCTGTTTCAGCTTAAAGGATCCAGAACAGTCAAAGTGCTTGTTGCTTGCATGTTGCATTCATCTAATTTTTGACAGTGACATTTTGTTTTTGCTTGGTTACTGTGCTGGAGGGTGACGCTTATTTGCCGAGGACAATCCATCTGCTACTTGCAGCACATTTCATTTACTTGATCAGTCTCTGCTTGGTTAACTACTGACCTGAATGTTATATAAATTATAATTCGTTTGACTTTTTTTATTCCAAATTTGACTATTCGGTTGTCTTATTAAAAAAATTGTTTTACTACTTATTTTACTGCTACTCAGTCATGCGTCGCTGGCCTGCACCATAAGTTGAGTTGAAAGTATTTTAAAAGACAGGAAAAAGAAAGAGAGGGAGAGAGTAATGGGTTCATTTAGGTAACGTATGTATTTTTTTTTTTTTTTTTTTTTGAGATTACACAGTACAACGTAACAACGTAGGCGCTCAACACGCACGCACACTCATCCCCTATGAACACACGTGTCACACGCAAACCCTTCGAAGGACTGGTGCCGGCAAATCTTGAAGTTCGAAGTCACCACGGGCGCCTCGCTATCGACGGGGACGTCGCCTACCACTTAATGCATAGTGGCGGAAAATCCTGAAATAAATCCAGGATAACCTTTTTTTAATAATAACGGCCTATTATATTTTCTTTTTGAACATGATGGCCTATTGTATTAGTTAAATGTAGGGCCTCCTTGGTTGTCCAAAAACCCGCCCAGCCAAAATTGTATTGGCGCTTAATTGATTGACAACCTAAAGTTTGGTCGCTCCATCGTTCAAACCAAATTGGTACCAAAGTTTTGCCAACCAATTAAATGCTATGCAATACTCTTTGCCAAAGTTTTGACAAGCAACCAAGTGCTATACCAAAAATTTTTCTGAAGTTTTGGTAACCAAAATTTGACATGCCCTAGTTTTGGCTTGTCCTAGTTTTAGTATGGTAAATTTTGGACTCCAACCAAGTAACCTTCTCTCTCCATCACCAGAATTTTCTACTTTCAGTTGTTTGTTCAATGAGGTCGGTGCCTACTTCCTTCGTCTAAAAGAGAGTGTCATTTACTCCTCGGACTTGATATTTGACCATTCATCATGGGGCTGATTGGTTGCACGCGGGATGGTGCAAAGGGGCATCCGAGAGCAAATGGTGCAAGGAGCATTTGTTTGGTTGCCCGACTCGCACCGTTTTCTCACACCGTCTCGTTCATTCCATGACGACTTGATGCGCAAAATGGGAAGCCCAAATCGATCTTCCCATCTCGGCGGGGACGACCGCGGTGCGGCGTGGGAAGATGGCGCCATCCTCCCCGATGCGGTTGCGTTACCTCCTCCACCTCCCTTTGTCTCTCCTTTGCCTCACCTTTGTTGCCACCACCTCCGGCGCCCGCCACCCACCACCGCCCGGCGCCCATTGTCCCCTCCCTCCTCCAACGCATCTCCCTCCCTCCCCTCCCGGCCATCCTCTAGGGGCTCGACACGTCGTGTCGCATGCATCCGTGCTGGGGGAGCAGGTCCACCAATGACGCCGGTGGCGCTCGCCGGCGCCGTGCGACACAGCACCCGCGGTTCTCCCGGGACGCCGGGCGGCCGCCGAGAGTCGAAGCCTCATGCGCCCCCGCCGCTCCGAGGGAGGGGTTCATTGAGCGCCGAGAGAGGCGCTTCCGGCGATTCATCTCCGACGCGCTCCCTAGCCCGACCTTGGTGAGCGAGAGAGATTCCCTATCCGGTGCCCTCGATAAGCAGCTCTTCCCCGGCGCCCCCGCCAGCTCAGATTCGGGAGGAAGCGTGGCCCTTTCTCCAACGCGTGCTCGTCCCTCAAGCCGACGGCGCCTCCTCGATTCCGCCGCCGCCAGTGGAAGACGGCGAGGACGAGGAAGGAGCCGGAGGCCACGCCAGCGTCTGGGATGGGCGGCTCCGGCGCACGCGCCGCCGGCGCAGTGAAAGGTCCTAATGGCTAGAGGGGGGAGGGGTGAATAGCCTATTAAAAATTCTTGCAACAACACTAAGCACCGAATTAGTAAATAAGATGGCGAAGCTAAATAAACGATGCTACAAGCTATCTAAGCAAGCCACAAGTCAATTGTAATATCTCTAATCACAAGCAAGGTCTAGGTCGCTAGTTTACTCCTAGGTGAACAAACAAGACTAACTAATTTACCACTAGGAGCTAAACTATACTAGACAAGCTAACAACCTAGCAAAGCTACACAAGACTAAACAAGATAACTAACTAGCACCCTAACAAGATATGCTATCGAAGTAATGCAAAGAGGTGCTAGAATACAATACCACCGCGGAGTGTAGAGATTGTTGCCAATCACCGTGTACAATGAGAAATCTCCAACGAGCACAAGACAATAGACACGATGATTTTTTCACAGAGGTTCACGTGCTTGCCGGCACGCTAGTCCTCGTTATTGGCGATACACCCACTAGATGTTCCACAAGCTTAATGGCGGTGCCAAATCGGTGGGAGCTCAATGAAACAATCACTAGAGGGGATCCACAAAGCCACGAGCAATCCACTAGTGATGCCTTTCGCGAATCTCCAGCGGGGAAAGGCTCAACCCCTCACAAATCCACCGGTGTGGCCTCGAACAATCTTGGTCGAGCTCAACACCACCCGCGAACTCAAGCCGCTAGGGGAACCAAGCAAATTCCCAAGAGAAACAAGAAATCTCCAATTGCAATCACAATCTAGTGCCACAAAAATCGAATCACAAATGCATGCACTAGGGTTTCCCCAAATCCTCTCTCAAATGAGCAACAAGCTAGGAGAGGAGAGGGAGAGGATGAGATGCTCTTCAAGCTCACAAGATCAACACTTTGAAACTCTCAATTTCTCTCTTAGGGTTAGCACCAAAGATTGAGAGAGAGGGGGAGAGGGAGCTTGTTCTTCTCTTTGTGTTCTTGAGTTGGAGTTGAGAAGAATGAGTTGAGGAGGGAAAAGAAAGGGGAGGCGCTGCCTATATCCCAGCCGGACCAGCAGCTCTCCCACGCAACGGTCACAGAGCCATCCCCACTCTCAGGCTGACATGCGGGCCCCAGCAGCGTGCACACACACTGACGCGCGGGCCAGCGCACTCCACATGCGCTTCCTCCTGACCAATGCGCGGACGACAACGCAAGAGCAGCAGCAGCGCCTGCTCTCCCATTTCTTCAGCGTGGTCCCCACGCGGGCCCCAGCGCTCTCTCTCTCACGAAGTGCAGCAACAGCCAACGGGAATGGAGCAAGGCATGCACCGGCTTCCTCTCACAAAGTCAAAAGCATGCATGCAAGGATGGGTCCCACAGTTGCCCCTCCCATCTCTATTTCAGGCTTGGCTCACGAGCACATGCAGCAGAGCGGGCCCCACACTCATCCTCTCACGCACAAGACGCAGCAAGCTGCAAATTCCAGTTCGGGCGGTACAAATTTCCAGCGAGATGCTCTCTGTTATTGCGAGCGAAGGGAGCAGCTGCTCCAACAAACAGAGAACCCTTGACTGGAAATATATGTGGGTTCAACCGGAAATTCCAGATGCAGCTCCTTTCTTCTTTTATTTTTTTCATCCTTTTTAAGTGCTAACTTCACAAATATATTCTAAAATAAATTGTGCACTTAAGTTAGCATTTCACAAATAATTTTTCGGGATTATTCTCGTGCATCTCACAGCGTCACTAAATGATAAACATATGCAAATGAGACTCACACTTAGTGGCACTAGATATAACCATTGCAATTAAAGGTTTCCCTCTTTATAGTCGGCTATCTATCCTATAATGTGATCACACTTTCTCCCAAGTGTCTTGATCACTTAAAAGCAAACCCTATCAAGTTACCTTTGCCTTGATCTCCGGGTTCCTCTCAAGCCGATCACCGAGCTTGACGATCCACCATGTCCATCATCATCGTCCATGTTCATGATCATCATGCTCAGCGTCATCCATCTAATCCTATCTCATAAGTCACACTTAGAGCAAAGGGATTAGTACCACAAAGTGTGTCATCAATTTCCAAAACCAAACATGAGATTTCAGCGAGGAACGGTGTCCTCGCCCGACATCGAGGCCTCCTCCTCGGGCTTGTCAATGCGGATGACGCCCTCGAGCGGCCTGTTGTTGTCAACGCGGACGAGGACCGGGTCCTAGGTGGCGAAATTTGTGGCGGGGGGGAGGGAGGGGAGGGGGAGGGGGAGGAGGAGGGAGGAGGTATTTGCTGGGCGCATGGTCAGGCGGGATCGGGGAAGGAGGCGGACGGCCGGGCGGTGGGGGAAGAAGAAGCAGGCGATCGGGGAAGGAGCCGAAGTGGGGCCGTGACGTCGGCGCAGCCGCGGACTCCTCCGGCTTGTTCCTCAATCGCGGCGTGGTCGCCGAGCTCCGGCTTCGCCCGGGCCGGCCGGCGGCGCGCGATACTCCTCTCCTACACAGTGGTAACCTCCACAAAAACCATACCTAGGTGCTGGCACCTTGTGCCGTCTTGGCAAACCAAACACAAGATCATATATGAGTTCATTCACCAAAAACGATCCATGCGGGCAACCAAGCAGGTGGCTATCATCACTGTACCAAATCATTTTTGGCAACCAAACAAGTGAGGGTGCTTGGTTTCGTTCGTGATTCTATGAGCCTGGTTGGCCTCTTCATCCCGGCTGAGGGTGGTGCAGGCAACCAATCAGCCTCCATGTGTATCCTGAACGATTCATACGTCATGCAATGTGGTTCTGGCGCTTGATTTTCCTGTCTGTCTGTACAAAATCGATGGAACAAGGCTGGTTGATGGGCAAAAAAATAAAAATAATCCGATCTCAGTTTGGATAATGGGCCTGGCATCAGATAGATAGAGCCCAACCCACCTTCGCTCTCGCTCGTCACGCTCACTATTGTACTAGAAATGGTCGCGGCGTTGCCGCTTATGGCTAGTAGGACCTGTGATATTTTTTTCTTTGGAAGTTATTATTTGTTGTGAAATGGTTTAGATTAACTATGTAGGCTTTGTTCCATATGTGTAGTTAAAATAATTGTATAAGATTAATGTGTTTCGATAAGATATTTTTTTATATATATGTGTCATGGTTTTTAGCAATTGTTGTACTTGTTGTGTATTTTGGAGAGTTTGTCATTGTGAAGGCATTATTTTATTTATATGTTGTTTTGGTGTTTGAAATGGTAATATTTTTTTTTTTTTTTTTTTCATTGAGAGTTAGGGTGATTGGATGAGTATGGTGGTTAGTTATGCGTCGGTGTAATTGTCGCTATGTTATATTTTATATTTATTATTGGAATGGAGCTATCACATTTTTTTTTGGAGGAAAGAGGCTAAAAGTATTTATTAAGTAGCCGAGAGTTTAATATGATGATATTTTATCATGATGAGTTTCGAATAACTGGATTTCCTATTCTATGTTTTTTTTAATTTAATTTTCATATGTACCCTATAAAAACATAGGAGTAGCTGTACAGCAAAAACTTCCAATTAAAATATGTTCTATTTTGGATTCACTGCATAGAATTATTTATGAGGATTTCAACAAAATTTGATTTTTATTTTATGATTTTTCTTTAATTTACTATGCTTTTTTGTAGTGTTACCAAATTTATTCGTGTAAAAAAGAATAGATAAGACAGAACAGAGTTAGGCCAATTTTGGCCCATTAATTAAGGCCCAAGCAGGCCCGAGTAGGGAGGGAGGCCGGCCTTGGCTGTGGTGCGATTTGAAAAAGTTTGAGGGCTTGCCCGTTAAATTTCCTGTGAGAAGCCGTGGACTGCGGGTTGATTTCGTATAACTTCGAGGGCTTTTTTGCAAAATGACCGGCGCTCGCCCGATCTGGGCCGTCCATCCGGCCGATCGGACGGCCGAGGCAGCCAGCGACGTGGCCACGCTGGCTGGCCCTCTTTTTTGTTGCATGAATCGTATAAAGAGATTTGTGCGATTTCTTCATTCACATTCCCCATCCCCAATTCCAGCAGCGCAACCTAGCCCAGCCGCCCGCCGCCGCCGGACCAATCAAGCGCCATGCCACCCCCGCCGCCGCTGCTGCCGGATGAGCTCGTGGAGGAGGTGCTCCTCCGCTTGGCGCCAGAGAACCCCGCGGGGCTCGTTCGCGCCGGGCTCGTCTGCACGCGCTGGTGCCGCATCGTCTCCGACCCCGACTTCCGCCACCGCTTCCGCGAGTTCCACCGCAACCCCCCCGATGCTGGGGATGCTCTGCAACCGTTACTCAATGGCGGTTCCGGCTCCTTCGATGTCGCCTGGTTCAATCGCACGACCTCCTTCCCCCGCACAGATTTCCCGAGCCGGTGTGTCCTGCATGTCCGCCACGGTCGTGTCATGAGGTGCGGGAGCTTCCCATTCCGTTTCCGCGCAAGAGGATGGGCCCCTGGAGCGCTGCAGTTCTCTGCGCCGCTGCCGGCGCCTGCAGCCACCTTGATTGCCACCACGGACCCTTTCTCATTGTTTTTCTACGCCGTAAGAAAAATGGCAACACCGTCAGCTACACCTACTCATCCGATGTTGTTGCCTGGAGTGAGCCGGCTGTCTGCGCTCAGCAACATAGCCTCGTCAATTACAAGATGGGCAGTGTGCTCCTGGGGAATGCTCTCTACTTTGGGAATATGGTGGAGAGCATAGCTCTCAAGTATGATTTGGAATTGCGTCAAGTGTCATTGATTCAACTACCGTGGAGTTGGCAGGGAGAGTCTCTGCTTACAACCACGGAGGATGGTGGACTAGAGCTCGTCATCAGAGATTACTTCAGACTTATCATGTGGTCAAGGAAGGATACTCATGAAGTAGATGCTATATGGGAACAAAGAATCATTGCACTTAGGACAGTGTTCCCTTTAGATGTTGATATAGCCAAACTTGGTGTGAATATGATTGGCTCTGGTGTCGGTATCTTTCATGAGGACTGGCGATGAGGTCTATACAATTGATCTGAAGACCTATAAGCTGAAGATGGTATACAAGGGCTCAGCTACCAGAATCTTTCTGTACATGAGCTTCTACACTCCAGGTACATTGCTTCTTAGATATGATGTGCACATTGTCATTTATTAGCGTAGAAGTATGGATGATGATGATTTATGCCCAAAAAAAAAAATTAATGTGTGTTTTTTTGTACTTAAGAGTCAATGAGGGGAGAAGGGAGATTGATGTCTCATATATCCTGCTGACATTTATTTTGAAATCTATGTATTTCTGCAGTGTTACGAATGGCCACTGCAGGTGAGGGACCGAGTGCTGGTGCTTCAACTGTTGAACAGACATAAGGTGCTGACCAGAGGTTTTCTTGGCAATTAAAAATTTGGTGTTGGTAGTGTCAATGGAAGGGATAATAAACAGTATTAGCTTTATAGGGGGACAGGTCATTAGTGCTGAGCTTGTGCTTGAGGCCTTTCTGCAGGCAAATCACAGACAGTAATACTGAAATAGTTAACAATGCATATCAACTCTCGTCTTAGTTTCAGTTCATGAAGAGATTGTATGCCAAACTTGTTGTATTTTTGCATTCCATTTCAACAGTTATGTTGCATTTTCTTTTACTCTTTTCGTTACTATGTTTGCTTTGGTTATTGCACAGGACTACATGAGAGTCGTCCTTATTAGCTGACCACAGTATCCTAGCTAGTAGTTCATTTCTTATGTTCAACACATTCCATTGTTTGATCCTCTGCTTGGTTATCACTTAATACTAGAAGAACTTGTTGCTTGTAAATTGTGAAGCCCCCACTTAATACTGAGCACTGATCTTCTTGGCTGCTTGCATTTCATTTCAACAGTTACATCGAATTTTGATTTCTTTGTGTGTTATCTATTTTTTTCTTTGGTTATTGCACATGACTACATGAGTGATGCTCATTACTGCTACTCATGAAAACATAGATACTTGAGGAGTAGCAATGCATATCAACTGTTGTCATACTTTCAGCTCTTGAGAGACTGCATGCATGTCAAACTCTGTTTCAGTTTAAAGGATTAAGTGCTCTATCACTCTTTTTCTGATGCTGCAAAATTCATCTGTATGAATCAGCGCCCTGATGCTTTGCCGATAAAGTAAAATGTTTATGAGAAAGTTCAGCTCAGTTTACTGGGTGTTAAATATTTTAAACAGGAGCCTGTGAAGTCGCCACATAAAGGTGGGCACATTTTAATTCTGGCAGTTGTGTTGAGTTTTGTTTTGTTGATTTGGTTGTTGCACAGGATGATAGTGATGCTTGTTTGCTGCCCATGGAGAAATGAACTAGTAGTTTAATTGTTACTTGCAAAACATTCCATTTGTTTGATTTGAATGATCACTATCTGTTTGGTCACTGGTTACCCGGATGTTATCTATTCTCTGACTTTGCGGTATACTGATACTCGGTCATGTTTGACTCAAGCGTGAAGATGGTCTGTTCATCAGTTGGTTGTGCAAAATCAGCTGAGTGACATTTTTCTGAGCATCCAGTTCCAGTGCCCTGGCTGCTTGATGTTGTTGTGAATTATAATTTACAATTGTTTTTTGTTAGTGAGGATTAATTGTTCATTGAGTTCAAAAAAAATTGATTACTCAATTGGCTGATGATATTCTCATCAAAATCTATAAATTATTGCAGGATAGGAGGCAGCCTGTTCAAGCGAGGAACCAAGTGCAGGTGATATTCTCAAGTCAGAGATTCTCGGGCAAGGGAAACTGGTTGGTGGTAATGGTAAAATACTAGTATGTGATCTATGTTTGGACAAAACTTTTTGCATCAGTCAAATCTTAACTAGTATGGGATCAAGATTTTTTTAAAAAATTTTAAGCAGGAGTTTGTCGTAAAAACTTTTTGAGCTTGATCGGTGGCCCGATGTTATATCGAGCTTCAATGTAATCTGTCAAGTGTTATCCCCAACACTGTCCTACTTGATCTGTGCTGTCACTGTCCTACTTGATCTGTGATGTGCCATAATATTTCTGTTTGAGATGAAATCCAGAAACGTTTGTGTTCCATTCATTTTAATCTCATTTGGGCCGTCCAAAAACTAGTGTTACTAAATGAAAGCATTGCAGTTCCATATGCTGAATGTAATCCGTAGATAAATTTATGCTGGCTCACCATCTAGTGGTTACAGAAGTAACCAGAAATTCGCTAGCTTATTGCTGGGATGATGCATCGAGCTATGCATTGCGGGAAGCTGACATCTCTCCTGTTGCTGAAGCTCTGCTTATGACAGAAGACACAGAACTGAATGCAAAGACCCTTCAGTCTTTTGCTTGTGTTAACTCACTTTCCTGAACGATTCGTCACTCACCTGTGTGGCTCCGGCACTCTGATTTCCTGTCTGAATGGGTGGAACATGGCTCCAGGCTGCTGTCGTTACAGTAAACTAGCATCCGGTGATGATAGCAGGGTGATGGCTATGGTTCAGCTTAGTTTCGAATCCTTCAATTGTATTGTATGTATGCGTGTGTGGTGAACAATTGAAGAGCTTCTAAATGAGTAAAATTGGATTACTGGTTCAGTTCAGTGCCCGGCAGAGCGAGGAAGCTGGGCCAATCTCCGTTCAGAAATGGGCCTAGGCCTATAACGCATTCGGATGTGAGGCCCACCTGGAAGAGTCCAGGTCCAGCGCTCTTCCTCACCTCCGTCTTCCTGCGATCCCCAAATCCAGCGAGAGCACAACGCCCTAGCCCAGCTGACCGCCGCCCGGTTGGCAGCGCAAGGGCCATGCCGCCGCCGCTGCCGGATGAGCTCGTGGAGGAGGTGCTCCTCCGCTTCCCGCCAGAGAACCCCGCGGGGCTCGTCCGCGCCGGGCTCGTGTGCATGCGCTGGTGCCGCATCGTCGGCGACGCCGGCTTCCGCCGCCGCTTCTGTGACTTCCACCGCAGCCCCCGATGCTGGGGTTACTCTGCGACCTCTACGACGCCCACGAGCGCCACTTCGTGGCCACGATTGCTTTCTGCTCCCCGCGCGCCGACCGCCGGCACTGGCGCGTGCTGGACGCCCGCCACGGCCGCGTCCTCCTCCGCAGGAACGGCAATGTCCTCTTGGTCTGGGACCCCATCACAGATGAGGTGCGGGAGTTTCCCTTTCCACGGGAGATGGAGTTGCCCTGGACCGCTGCAGTTCTCTGCTCCGCTGCCGGCCCGTGCGGCCACCTGGATTGCCACCAAAGGTGCTGACAAGAGGTTTTCATGGCAATGGAAAATTTGGCGTTGTGGTAGCAATGTAAGTGATAAATAGTGTTAGCTTTATAGGGGACAGGTTATTAGGGTTGAGTTTGTGCTTGAGGCCTTTCTACTCGCAGGTTACAGACACTGAAATAGTTAGCAATACATATCAACTGTCATCTTAGGTTCAGTTCATGAAGAAACTGCATACCATACTCTGTTTCAGTTTAAGACATCCAGAACTGTGAAGTATTCTGTCACTGGTGAACCTACCCTGTTTTCTCTTTCCGATGTTGCAGAGTTCATGCGTGTGGGTGTAATTTATATGTGTGGGTGTGCCAATGTGGCTAAGTGCTCCATTACTTTGTCATTATGGAATTGAGTAATATCTCTGTGTGAGCAAGTTCTGCTCACTTTACTGGATTGTAAAAAGTTTTAACTTAGCGCCTGCTGCTTGTAAGCTGTGAAGTCATCACTTAATACCGAGCACTAGTCTTACTGTTTTGGTTTCTATTTTTGCTTTGGTTATTGCACAGGACTACATGAGAGTGCTGTTTATTCGTTAACCATAGAAATCCTAACTAGTAATTCAGTTGTTACTTTCAACACATTTCATTTGTTTGACCACTCTTTCTTTGGTTACCACTTCTTTGAATTTTATCTACTATGGGTACTTATTTTACTGCTACCCAGGCAAACATAGGAATGCGGACATAATTAGGAATAGTAGTACATATCAACTGTGGTATTACTTTCAGTTCATGAGAGGCAGCATGAATGTCAAACTGTGTGTCAGTTTAAAGCCATAAGTGAGAGCATTTCTATGGAGTTGTTTCTCTCAGATTTCTAACAAGGTTTATGTTTTGTCGAAAAGATAGGTTAATCAACTATGCTATGGAAGCGGTCTGATGCCTTAATCTGTACGTGTTCCTGAGCCTTGTACAGGAAGAGAAGAATATGCAAGATGCAGACTGATAGGGTAGTGAGATTGCATTGCAGTGATCTGAAAGATTCAGGAACATTATGTAATGCACGCCTCTTGCCGTGTGGGTATCTGAATGCAGTTTATCCATGCGAGATTAGAACAATAGCCAACTGAAGATGATCTGTTCATCAGTTGGTTGGGCGAAATTTGCTGAATGACATTTTTCTTTCTGAACATCGGGTGCCCTGCCTGTTTGGTTCTGTCCAAGACACCATTCCTAACTGTATTTTTGGCAGTTGGAAAAAAAAAGTATTTTTGGCAGCTGGCCGTGTAGCCCCTTCTGAACCGTTGGATTCTATTTGCACGGTCAGCAATCGTCTCGAGACCAAGTAAAGATCTCTCTCTGCTCTCTCTGATCCCATGGCCCCACCTGGCAGAAAGCAGAGCACGGAGTATTCTTGCTACGCCGCCGGCCAACCCCCGTGCGCCGTGGAAGCAGATCCGCCGCCCTTGAGCAGCGCAGTGATGGTGATCGCGGAGGTCCCGCTGCGCTTCCCTCCCAGCCATCCCGCCTCGTCTGCAAGTGCTGGCGCAGTCTCTTGACGGGGCCGGGTTTCCCGCCGCCGCCGCTACAGCGACGGCCACAGCGGGATGTCGCCCACCTCTGATGCTGGGTTTCCTCGCCACCGACATCCTGGGCGCTGGCTTCAGTCCAAAAGCAGCTGTGCTACTTTCTTTGAGTTTCTGGTACACAAAACATACATCAGTTGCTAATCTGACAATCTGATTTAAATTATGTAGGTCATGGATAGTGATGGGTTGATTTTTGTGACCTTTATTTCATAGGTGCTCTACAGAAAAATTACATAGGTAGGTGATGGCTTTGTTTTTGTGACCTTCATATCACAGATGCTCTACAAAGGTCACGGATGGTGATGGCTCAATGGTTCACCTAGCCAAGGGTCTGAATGCATGGGTCAAGAAAAAGGAAGTTAAATCAGAAAAATCAAGTAAAGCTGGCACCAGCCCAAATGGTCATACATGTGAATAGACTATTGACTATATCAATTTTAGTTATTCTTCACCTGAATTATTCTTAAAAGGACTTGCTCTCCATGGAGTTTTCGTGAGAAGCATAGTGTACACAGTTTCAGCAATATCGAATCTTATAGTGTGCTTTCTTACCCATCCTGCAGCGCTGTCCTCCTGAGGAGCGAGAGTGATCTCCCAAATGGAAACTTTCCTTTCTGCAGCCCTTGCTGAATTGATGACAAGATCCATAAATTTCATCATCGACAAGTTCTCCAAGCCGTCAGCACTGGCCATGGAGGAAAGGCTACAGAGGACTCTTCTCCGGCGCAGGCCATCGAGGAGGAGGCCATGGGGAGGCACATCACAAATCAAGCCATGATACAGCAGCTAGGCGTGCTGAGAGACGCCATGCACCGAGGCTATTACGCACTCGACGCCTTCAGGTACCAGCCCCACTATGGAGAGGATGACAGTGATCAAGTTGTGAGTCGATTTATGTCCCTATCCAAGGTACCCTCTACAAAGCATCCCTATTTCTTCAGTCAATCTGCACAGTTTCGGGAACAGCTACAAGAGTCACTAGACAGATTGAGCTCCATGATTTTAGAACTGAATGAGTTGGTGATGTTCTTAGCGAGCTACCCTCGTTCGTGTCGCCAACCTTACAGCATGCATATCCTACGGGTAACTGCATGTTTGGTCGCCAGTGGAAGTAGAACTTGTCATTAAATTTCTGCTGCACACACAGCCTCATAGTTCACAGGAATTGGAGGTCCTGCCAATTGTCGGTCCACCCAGAGCAGGCAAGAGTACCCTAGTTGCTCATGTTTGCAAGGATGAAAGAGTCCACAATTATTTCTCACAAATCTTTTGGCTGAATGACCTTGATTCTACATATGACGAGCTAGCTTGCATACAAGGTTATGCAATACAACATCAAAATCAAGGATCAAACTCGAACAAAGGAAAAAAGATTTCTAGTTGTTATAGAACTATCTGGAAATCTCTATGAAGATGCTTGGAATAGGTTCTATCTTGCTTCCAAACAGAGCTTTTGTAGCGGGAGTAAAATCATAGTCACAAGCCGTTCAGGCTCAGTTAAAAAATTTGGAACATCACAGTCTTTAATTCTGAAGCATCTACCTCATGAATCATACTGGTATTTCTTCAAGACACTTACATTTGGAAGCATGGATCCCATGACACACCCAAGGCTTGCACAAGTAGCCATGGAGATAGCCAGAACGCAGAATCGTTCTATCATTGCCGCATATATCACCTCTTATTTTTTGAGGAACAATTTTGACATCCATTTTTGGTGCAAGGTTCTGAACTTCTGGAGAGGGCTCATCCAGAAGCATGTCTCCAATTTTGGCAAGCATCCATTTGATCTTTTTTACCAAAACATACCAGTACAGCATGGAAGATTGACTGCACCTTTTTTTGAGTTCATGATGTGTCATCAGAATCATCGCTCTTCCCAAGAAGAGGTTCCAGAAATAAGAATCCAAGATTTGTTGTATGGAAACATTAAGAGACATGGAAAATTTGAGGTCCTAGTATGGAGATCGCCAATACCCCCCTACTACAGCTATATCAATACTTGCGAGATTCCAGAGCAAAAGACTACAGGTTCCAAGAGGAAGCGTTCTATGAAAGATGGATTCACATATTGTTAATTTTGTTATTATTTGGCTTATTCAGGGACATGTCTGTATTCTTTTTTTTTTTTTTGTTTGGATGTCTCAAGTTACAACATAGTCAAAATTTAGAATATGTAAGGTGTGATAGGTTCCAACATTTTGATTGGTTTTACTCAAGATGGATCCTGAACCCAATACTGACATACCATGTATAAGCAATGAAATATTTACCAATTTCCTCCCAACATCTGGTTTCAGTTTATCTCATGCTATGGATGGAACTGCGCAAGACTCTACCTGTGCAAGTTGACCTGAACGTTCATGAAGGAAGCATGGTTCCCACGACACACCCAAGGCTTGCACAAGTAGCCATGGAGATAGCCAGAACACAGAATCGTTCAATCTTGGGGGCATACATCATATCTTATTTGTTGAGGAACAATTTTGATATCCACTTTTGGTGCAAGGTTCTGAGGTTCTGATGAGGGCTCATCCAGGAGCATGTCTCCAAATTCGGTGTGCATACTTTTGATCTTTTGTACCAAAACAGACCAGTACAGATTAGGCGATTGGCTACACCATCTGAATATTTCCTGGTTTGTCGTCAGTATCATATTTGTTCACAAGAGGAGGTTCCCAAGATTCGATCCGAAGATGTACTATATGGAAGCATGAAGACTTATGGAAAAATTGAGGTCCTGACATGGAGATCTCAGATACCCCCCCTACTATAGCTATGCCAATACTTATGAGATTCTAGAGCGAAAGACTACAACCACCAAGAGGAAGCGTTCTATGAAAGATGGAGTCATATTTTGTTAATTTTGTCATTACCTGCCTCACGTAGGAACATAGATTTTTTTTTTGGGGGTAGGATGCCACAAGTTACAGCCCAGGCCAAGTGTAAAACCTGTAAGGTGTCACATGTTACAGTTACAATATCATCAATTGTACCACTACATTTTCATATGTGAAATAGAAGTGCTTATCTACATAATACTCCTGTATTTCCATTATGCTATAATGAAAATGGGGTTGCTCATGTGAAAAAAATAACTCATGACATTGAGGCATATATTTCCATGGTGGAGATGGGGCATGCTTGATTTCCTTGTCTTTGATTTTACTCAAGATAGCTGCTTCAGCCTAGTATTCGGAATTGCGTTTTTTGGTGCAGGCTTGTATATGGTGAATTCCTTCCTTGTCATTGGTTTCACTACAGATAGCACAATCAACTCGGAAGTTAACTTGCATCTTTTGTCATTCTGTTTTCTCTTAAATCCAGCAGGCCATCATCAACAGAGCCTCATGGTCATGCTTGGTGGTTTGCATGAAAAGGAGATGGAATGACTTATCATCGTCCTCGTGCAAGTAAAGAAGAAGCTCTCAAGAAGGTTGGGCTTGCCACCAATATTTGGCATGCGAAGAGTTGGAAATAGATTGGAGTCAGCTGTACTGTCTACTGAATTGTTCCACATTATCAGGTGCATATGTACACAGATCTTTCTTCATGTACAAGTGCAGCAGTTTGATCGGTTTGCTTTTTGATTCTTTTGTGCACTTGAATGAGAGCGTTCAAAATTTATGTTCTCGCGTTCATCTGATATTCTAATTGTCCTTTGTTTTGATAGTCAGAAGGTGCTCCAATCACTCCAATTTACAGGTACCTACTGCAATGTGCTAATTAAAACTATAGCTTAGAAGTCTGAATTTTGATGTGTTGTATACAAGTGATTTGAGGGACATATATATACATATATAGATAGATATATATATCATATATGTAAAGCATGCACGGCTGTTACCGTTTTGGTATCTAAAATTCTGAATCCTTTAGATTCATCATAAGAGAACAATGACGAACTGAAGATGATCCTGTCCATCAGTTGGTTAGGCGAAATTAGTTGGAGCTGACTGCCATTTTCCTGTATGTCCCAGCCACCATTCCTAATTGGATTTTTGACCGTTGGATTCCATTTGCACGGTCGCCCCTCCTGGAAGCAGAGCACGCAGCAGAGCAGGAGAGAGATTGTTTCCTCCCCTGCTGCACCGCCGGCCAACCACCATGGAAGCATATCCGCCCCGGTGACTGTGCTGATGGCGATGGAGGAGCGGAGGATGTCCTGCTGCGCTTCCCTCCAAGCCAGCCCCGCTCGTCTGCAAGAGCTGGCGCCGCTACTTGACGGGGCCAGGGTTCCTGCCGCCGCCCCTGATGCTGGGTTTCCTCGCCAACCACTGTGGAGCAGAGTGCCACCGCATCCGCTTCTGCTCGGCACCGCAACGACAGCTCGTGGGGAACGCGCCATGCGTTGTATTTCCAGGCAGGCACAACATTGTTACAGTCTTGGAGTAGGATTTGGGAAATGAAGGTGATATCACACTGCCACACAATGAATGGTATTCTGTCTCGATTTCTTACTCCATTCTGTCTCTGTGATCCAAAAGCTTTTGGGGCTAAAGTAAGTGCCAAATCACCCATATTTTGTCCAAAGGCTGTGGCACTGGTTGATTTGATATACCTGGTAGGTACCTTCTTTGGAGTTGCTGGTACACAGAAGACAGAACATACATCAGTTGCTAATCTGACATGGCTTGATTTTTGTGACCTTCATACCATAGGCGCTCTACAAAGAAATTGCAAATGTCATGGATGGTGATGGCTTTGATTTTTGTGACCTTCATGTCACAAATCCTCTATGGAGAAATTACATAGGTCATGGATGGTGATGGCGAAGGCTCTGGATGCAATGGTCAAGGGCTGTAAGCCAAGTAGCCAACTGGTAGTGAAGAAAAGGTTAAATCTGAATAATCAGGTGAAGATGAAAGCAGTCCCAAAGGTCATACATGTGAATGGACCATTGACTCTACCAGTTTAGCTGTTCTTAGACGTCTTATCAGTACTTGCAAGCACAGGAAAGGAAAAGGAGGAGGGAGGGGCTGTGGGGTGGGGGTGGGGAGGAACTAAACCAAACTAACAGCAAAAGAGGAAAAAAAAAAGGAAGGAATAAAATCTTGAAACCGATATTGTGTACAGGCGTGATTGAACTAACTACCAATTCTCTCAACCTCTTGGTTTCAGCTAATCAAGAGAGTTCTACCAGACCATGTTGCATATAAACAATCCCAGAACAATAAAAGTGCTATATAACCTGCCTTAGTTTCTTTTTCTGATGCTTTAGAATTGACGGCTGTACTATATGGAAGATATCTAAGTGAGCAAATTCAGGTCAATTTAGAGGAGCAAGTCTGTGGCGTGTCACATGTGAAATCTGAAATGTGAAGTCACCACATAATGCTGAGCACTAAGCTTATTTCCTGCATGCATTTTGTTTCGTTTCAACAGCTGCCTGGAATTTTGTTTGTTTGATTTGGTATTTGCACAGAAGTAAAGGAGTGGTGTTTACTTGCTGACTATAGAAATCTTAACTAGTGACTCCATTGTTTAGTTGCAAGTTGCAACACATTTCACTGGTTTCAACAATATCTGTGTGGTTACCACTTAGCAGAATATTCAAGAACATATGTAGAGCATGTCAGCATGCTCGGTTACTGGTATCTGAATCCTTTTCATTCAAACGAAAACAAGGTATTATATAATCTGTTCAGGGATAATGGATTGGTTGGGAAAAATTAGCTGAAATCAGATTGCCATTTTTTGAACTGTTAGATTACCGCTACATTACCAAACACTGCCACGTTTTTCACATGTGAAGCATAAGTGCTTACACAGTGGGATCTTGAAACTTGTCTAAATTTAGGTAGGCAAGGAACTAAAAATTGCGTTGTCTATATTTTGAAATAATATTTAAGTTTTTATTGTTAGTGATATTAGACAACACAAGAAGGTTAATTACTTCATGAGGAATTTATAGTACAAAATCTGGTCTGGAGGAAACTCCTGTTCAGTAAGTTCGCCAAAAACTGAAACAGAGGAATCTTAGCTGGTATACCAGTTGCTAAGCTAACAATCTTATTTTTGTGACCTTGCTATCATAGGTACTCTACAGAGAAATTACATAGAACATGCATGTTGATGGCTCAGTGGTTCACTTAGCGAAGGCTTGGAATTCAACAGTCAAGGGCTGTACGTATTCTCTGGAACTGTAAACAGAGAAATAAAAAAGTCAAATCAGAATAACCAGGTGAAGGCGAAAGCAATCCCAAAGGTCATGCATGTGAATGGACTTTTGACTCTTTTTCAATTTAGTTACCCTTATATGTCTTTGCTTCTTGAGCCCAATCGTTCTTACAGGCCCTTTCTCAATAGGAGCTTTGATTTGAAGCTCTACATAGTTTCAGAAACATAACAACTCACATTTGAAGCTCTACATAGGAGCTTTGCCTTGTCTTCCTGAGAAGGAAGCGAAAACTCACATGGAAAAATTCTTTCCTACATTCCTTGGAGAGCTGATGACTCGACCCATAAACTTCATCATCAACAAGTGCTCGAAGCCACCAGCAATGGCCATGGAGGAAAGCCTACAAAGTGCACTTCTCCGAGCACAGGTCATCGATGAGGAGGCCATCGGACGGCACATCACAAATCAAGCCATGATTCAGCAGCTGGGCATGCTGAGAGATGCCATGCACCGAGGTTATTATGCACTCGATGCCTTCAGGTACCAGCCTCACTATGGAGAGGACGACAATGATCCAGCTCTTAGGGGCATTATGTCCCTATCCCAGGTACCCTCTCCGAAGGATCCCTACTTCATCAGTCAAACCGCACAGTTTCAGGTACAACTACAAGAGGCGTTAGATAGACTGAGCTCTATGATTGTTGATCTCAATGAGTCGGTCATGTTCTTGATGAGCTACCCTCGTATGTATCGCCAACCTTATAGCATGCATATTATATTAGGTAACTGCATGTTTGGTCGCCAGATGGAAGTAGAACTTGTCATCAAATTCTTGTTGCACACACAGCCTCATAATTCTCAAGAATTGGATGTCTTGCCAATTGTCGGTCCAGTCAGAGTCGGCAAGAGTACACTAGTCACTCATGTTTGCAAGGATGAAAGAGTCCGTGATTATTTCTCAGAAATCTTGTGGTTGTGCAAGTTCGATTTTACAAATGATGAACTAGCTTGCAGACAGGGATATGTAATGAACCATCAAAATTGTATGCCAAACTCGAACAGAGGCAAGATAGTTCTTGTTGTCATTGATTTATCTGGAAATCTTTATGAAGAGGCATGGTATAGGTTGTATCTTGCTTGCGAGCTAGGTTTTCTCTTGGTAGTAAAATTATAGTTTCTGAGCCGTTCGGACAAGATTGTAAAGTTTGGAACTACTCGGCTCTAACTCTGAAGTTTCTTTCAAGGAGGCATATTGGTATTTCTTCAAGACACTTACATTTGGAAGCATGGACCCTGTAAAGCACCCAAGGCTTGCACAACTTGCCATGGAGATAGCTAGATTGCAGTATGGTTCATTCCATGGTGCATACATCACCTCTTATTTGTTGAGGGACAATTTTAACATTCACTTTTTGGCGCAAGGTTTTGAGCTTCGGAGAGGGGCCATCAAAAGCATGTCTCTGAATTCGGCGTGCATCCTTTCGATCTTACGTACCAAAAACAGGACACACAAAAAAAGAAGAATGGCAATACCTTCTGAAGATTTCATGATTTGTGATCGGTATCATCTTTCTTCACAAGAGGAGGTTCAGAGACAAGATTCCAAGATTTGTTGTTTGGAAGCATTAAGAGACATGGAAAATTTGAGGTCCTAGTATGGAGATCCCAGCTAGCACCCTACTACAGCCATGTCAATGCTTGTGAGATTCGAGGGCGAAAAATTATAGGTGCAAAGAGGAAGCACTCTATGAAAGATGGAGCTACATTTTGTTAATTTTGTTGTTTTTCTGGTTTATGTATATAATTTTATTCACTTTTTGTGGGTAGGATGTCATAAGTTATAGCAGAGTCAATTCTGAAGTGTGCTGGATTTTCATATGTAAGTGCTTATCAACATAATGATACATGAGTTAGAGGCATATATTTTCATGGAATATGGTGAATCTTTCCCTATTGTTTTACTCAGAAAGCAGCCTCAGCCTGAGCTTCAACCTTCAAGCCTGTGTTCTCGGCTTTATCTTTTCAGTTCAACCCAGCAGGCCATCCTGTCAATAGAACCTCACGGTCATGTTTGTTAATTTGCATGACTGGTTGCCTTATGGAGATGGAACAACTTATCAGTGCCCTTTTGTCAAAAAAAAAAAAAACACTTATCAACGCCCTGTTGCATGCCAAGCAGAGTTTCCTTGGTTCATGAAGATTTGGCATCCCACCAATCTCTGTCCCGAAAGAGTTGGAATTTGACTGGAGTTAGTTGTGATGAATTTTTTTCGCATTGCTTAGTATACAGATTTTTCAAGTGTCTGCTCTGTTTTGAAAAAAAATGGGTGCACCCCACCCCGATGCATGCCACGTGGCACAAAGAAAAGATTCAACATCCATGTAAGCTGCATGTATCCATGTTTTGTGGGTTGCATGCGTGCATGCATCTTCTATCTGGTTGCAATATTTTTAGGTGATGTCTCACACTACCGTCAGATCCATAAAAGTGGCCACATGGCATGGATCGGGGTGGGGATGCACAGTAGGCATGGTGCACCCGGGGTGCACCCAATTTTCTTCCCTGTATTCTTGTGTACACCTGAATGAATGCATTCGAAATTTTTGTACTTGGTCGTTAGAGATTCTAATCTCATTGTCTTCTCTTATGGTGGTCAGAGTGTGCTCAAATCACACCAACTTAAAGGTATCTACTGCAATACTCTAAGTAAAACTGCAGCTAACAAGCTTTTGAAATTTAAATTTTGAAGTGTTATATGCAAAGTGTGTTCTTGACAATGAGATCTTGGAACTCATCTAAATTTAGGCTGGGCAACAAAGGAACTGAAAAGGTGTTTTCTACATGAGCTATTGAAATAACGTTCAACTTTTTACTTTTAGTGATATTAGCCATGCAATACAAATTTTTTATTGAAGGGATTGAGGGGGGTTTTGACTTGTAGGGCATTTAATCTCCCTCGGTTTGTGGATTACCAAACAAATCCTTATCAGGAATTTGTACTGCAAAAATCTGGCTTAGAGGCAACTCGTTCAGTCAGTTTGCCAAAAAGTTTGGAGTTCGAACAACTTATCGACTCATTGTAGTAAGTCAATCAGAGGCTCCCAAGATTGGGCTCTCCCAGAAAGATATGGAGATAGATTGTATACATATGTACACACACTTTGAAATGCATGTACTCTAAAAGTGCAGCAGTTTGATACAGTGTAACGTTTTCTCTGTTTTCTTTTGTACACATTGAATGAGAGCGTTCTAAGTTTATGTTCTAGCATTCATCTGATATTCTAATTTCACTGTCTTTTTTTTTTTGATAGTCAGGCAATCAGCAGGTTCACTCCAATATACAGGTATCTACTGTGATATGCTAATTAAGACTACTGCTTAGAATTTGAATTACGAATGTTGTATGCAAATGCCCCTGTAATTCTGAAACACAACGGGATCTAGAAACTCGTCTAAGTTTAGGCTGGCAAGTTCCCACACAGAAAGGAATAAAAAATGTGTTTGGCGAAATAGCATTAAGTTTTTACTGTTAGTGATTTATCCAACACATCAGGGTTAATTCCTTCATCGCAATTTATAGTGCATAATCTGGCCAGGAGGCAACTCCTGTTCAGCGAGTTGACTAAAAGGTGCAACTGCAGACACTGTTCAATATGGTTATTAGCTGGTACACAGAACTACAGCAAATCAGTTGCTAAGCAAAGATATGGAATTCAACAGTCAAGGGCTGTACGTATTCTCTGGAAGTATCCAACCTGTAGCAGCCCCAAAGGTCATACATCAGCTGTCCCAAAGGTCTCATACACATGGAGGGGACTATTGACTCTTGTATGTCTTTGCTTTTTAAACCCAACGCCGCCCTTTCTCTCCTTGGAGCTTTTTTGATGTGAAGCATAGGTTACATAGTTTCAGAACATCAAAACAGAACCTGTTGTTTTCCTACCCATCCTGCTGCGTTCTCTTCCTGAGAAGAAAGAGTGAACTCCCATGGAAAGTTTCCTTTCTGCAGCCTTTGGGGAATTGATGACTAGATCCATAAATTTCATCATCGACAAGGTCTCCAAACCGTCGGCACTGGCCATGGAGGAAAGCCTGCAGAGGACCCTTCTCCGAGCACAGGCCATCGACGAGGGAGGCCATGGGGCGGGTCATCACAAATCAAGCCATGATCCAGCATTTGGGCATGCTGAGGCGCCATACACCAAGGTTATTACGCACTCGACACCTTTAGGTACCAGCCTCACTATGAAGAGGATCGCAGTGATCAAGTTGTGAGTCGATTTATTTCCCTATCCAGGGTACCCTCTGCAAAGCATCCCTATTTCTGTCAAACTGCACAGTTTCAGGAACAGCTACAAGAGTCACTAGACAGATTGATCTCTATGATTATTGAACTGAATGAGTTGGTGATGTTCTTGGCGAGCTACCCTCGTCTGTATCGCCAGCCTTACAGCATGCATATCCTACTAGGTAACTCCATGTTTGGTCGCCCGGTGGAAGCGAGAACTTGTCATTAGATTTCTGCTGCACACACAACCTCATAGTCCTCGGGGAATTGGAGGTCCTGCCAATTGTCGGTCCACCCCACAGTCGGCAAGAGTACCCTAGTTGCTCATGTTTGCAAGGATGAAAGAGTCCAAGGTTATTTCTCACAAATCTTGTGGCTGAATGACTTTGATTTTACAGATGATGAGCAAGCTCTCAAACAAATATCTGCGATGAAGCATCAAAATCAAGTGTCAAACTCTAACAAAGGCAAGAGATTGCTAGTTGTTGTAGAACTATCTGGAAATCTCTATGAAGATGCTTGGAATGGGTTCTATCTTGCTTCCAAAAGGTGCTATTGTAGCGGTAGTAAAATCATAGTCACAAGTCGTTCGGAACCACGGTTGTAAAATTTGGAACATCACGGTCTCTAACTCTGAAGCTTCTATCTCATGAAGCATCTTGGTATTTCTTCAAGACACTTACATTTGGAAGCACGGATCCCACGACACACCCAAGGCTTGCACAAGTAGCCATGGAGATAGCTTGAAACGCATGAGAATCGTTCAATCTTGATGGCATACATCATATCTTATGTGTTGAGGAACAATTTTGATATCCACTTTTGGTGCAAGGTTCGAGGTTACGGAGAGGGCTCATCCGGGGAGCATGTGTCCAAATTCGGTGTGCATCCTTTTGATGTTTTGTACCAAAAGCAGACACCACTACTGATTAGGCGATTGGCTACACCTTACGAATATTTCATGGTTTGTCGTCGGTATCATATTTGTTCACAAGAGGAGGTTCCCAAGATTAGAGCCGAAGATGTACTGTATGGAATCATGAAGACTTATGGTAAAATTGAGGTCCTGTTATGGAGATCTCGGATACCCCCCTACTATAGCTATGCCAATACTTATGAGATTTTTAGAGCGAAAGACTACAAGTGCCAAGAGGGCGTTCTATGAAAGATGGAGGCACATTATGTTGATTTTGTCATTACTGTCTCACGTAGGAACATTGTTTTGTTTATTTTTTTTTCGGGTAGGATGCCACAAGTTACGGCCACAGGCCAAGTGGAAAACCTGTAAGGTGAAATAGAAGTGCTTATGTACATAATAATCCTGTATTTCCATTATGCTATAATGAAAAAAAAAACTCATGACATTGAGGCATATATTTCCATGGTGGAGATGGAACATGGTTAATTTCCTCGTCTTTGATTTTACTCAAGCTAGCTACCTCAGCCATGGATTTGGAGTTGCGTTTTTGGTGCAAGCTTGTATATGGTGAATTCCTTGCTTGGCATTGATTTCACTACGAGATAGCACCATCAACTCAGAACTCATCTTGCATATTTTGTCACTATTCATTTTGAATGTAATACCTCGTGAGACACCCATCAACCCCAGCGTCGCCTCCCCTTGGCAGGCGGCTCGGCGGTGAAACCCTAGCCGCCGCGCTACTCCCACCCTTCCCACCCCTCTCCCGCCCGTACCGCCCGCCGCGGAGTAGGCCACCGGCGGGGTTTTGTGGCCTTCGTGATGGTGGCGGCGAGGCTCTCCCGGTTGATGGCGGTGAATGGGTGGCGTAGGCACTCCTTCCCTCTCCTTTGTTCCTCCACGCCCTCATCAACGAGCGTCTTTGAGGCGGGCCTGTGCTAGATCGGTGCACTGGGCGGCCGATCGACCTGCTTTCGGCGGCGAAGTTGCGAGATCGGCCGCCATGGTTGGTTCCATGGCCGAGTAGGATCTAGCGGGTTGGCGGATGTGGCAATGTCGTGATGTGATGGCGGTGCGGCGGGGACTGCGGCGACACGGCGGTATGGCGGTGGTGCACGGATGGCGGGCTGGCGGTGGTGGTCCATGTTCGGGATCAAGGGCGGTGCTTCTCTACCTGTCCCTCCCAACATGGTTGTACCATTCTTTGCGGTGGGTAGCGTCCGTCTTTGGTGATTTCGGCGTTTGCGGGGGACTGCTCGTCGGGGCGTCAGGTTTCCTAATTTGAAAAGTTTGCATCCAGCGATGGTTCATGTTCTTTGGCGTATGGCGTAACGGCATGGCTCTTGGGCGGTGGCAATGCTACCATGTTTTTGGTGGCGGTGATGTGCGTGGGCGCCATCTTCCTCATTCGAGGCGTCATCTTGTCCTTTGTGTGGATTCTCGGGTGTAAACCAAACACCGGCGTATCACGGTGGGGCGATGATGGCATCTTAAAATATCATTTTCTCGTTGGAGGCGTCGCTTTTGGAAGACCCCATGGGTTGTCGGCTATGGTGCCGGCATCGAGTTGGTACGATCCCTTGCACATGTACCAGGAGCTTCGTACCGTTGCCAAGTTATAGTATCCGGAGTCTCCAATGGTGGTCGGCGTCCTACGATCTTTCAGTATCCTCTAGATCTGAGAGACGTGTTTTGGCGGTGGTCAGGTCCTTTTGGAGTTGACTTCACAGGGCAAGTTAGATTTCCTTATTGGAGATGTATTTTTTTCATTGCTTTTTTTAGTTGTACCAGTGTTGTCAGGTGACGTAGGACTTACTTGTATCACTGACTACCTTTTGTAATAATTATGGCCTGATGCATCATCATGAGAGGATGACTGAAGCCAGAAATATATTTTCCATTATCCAAAAAAAGGCCATTGTCAACAGAGCTTCATGGTCATGCTTGGTGGTTTGCATGACTGTTGCCTTATGGAGGTGGAATAACTTATCAATTTATCATCTCCCTCTAGCAAGTAGAGAAGAAGCTCTCAAGAAGGTTCGGCTTCCCACCAATATCTGGCCCGCAAAGAGTTGGAAATAGATTGGTGTCCTTCTGAATTGTTCCACATTATCACAGATCTTTCTACATGTACTCTAAGTGCAGCAGTTTGATCTGTTTGCTTTTTGATTCTCTTGTGCACTTGAATGAGAGCGCTGAAAATTTATGTTCTCGCATTCACCTGGTATTCTAATTGTCCTTTGTTTTGATAGTCAGAAGATGCTCCAATCACTCCAATTTACAGGTACCTACTGCAATGTGCTAATTAAAACTATAGCTTAGAAGTCTGAATTTTCATGTATATACAATGAATGGTATTCTGTTTCGATTCTTGACTCCATTCTGTCTCTGTGATCCAAAAGCTTTTGGGGCTAAAGTAAGTGTCAAATCACCCATATTTAGTCCAAATGCTGTGGCACTGGTTGATTTGATATACCTGGTACTTTCTTTGGAGTTGCAGGTACACAGAAGACAGAACATAAATTAGTTGCTAATCTGACAATCTGATTTTTGTGACCTTCGTACCATATAGGTGCTCTACAGAGAAATTGCATAGGTCATGGATGATGATTGCTTAATTTTTGTGACATTCATACCATAGGCGCTCTACAAAGAAATTACAAATGTCATGGATGGTGATGGCTTTGATTTTTGTGACCTTTACAGTTCACCTCGGCAGGCCATTGGTTGCCTCACGGAGATGGAACAACTTGTCTACTCGATGTAGCAAGTTAAAAGTTTGAAATAGATTGGAATCTTCGTTTTCGACCTTTTTAAATTAAGAGGCAAAGAGAGTCAAAAGAATGGGTTACAGAACGCAGCTACCGGAATACCCGTAGTGCAGGCTACAAAATCACAGATAATGTGGTTGGTAACCCAAAATGATAACAATACAGAAAGAAAGGCGGTAGGGAGGGGTCCCACCACTAACCTAACCGACTGGACTGAAAAAGAAAGGTACACCATGCAAGGCTGCTAAAGCAGGAGAATACACGGTGGCTAATTAAGCATCCACCAAGAGGAGACAAAACTCAAATCAAATAGTTATATTTGATAAATGTAGCAAAAGATAAATTCATATTTTTTTAACAAAGTCGGATGAAGACAAAATTCAAATATTTATATTTGATAACATTTTAGTTTGAGATCATTTAGGGTTCCAAATACACAAATTAAGTCTCAGATTTTTGAATTTCAAATATTTGAATTTGACCTTGGATGGAAAAATATCCTATATGAAAGTTGTGCTCGGCGAGAGCTAAAACTTTGTGGTTGAATGTTTCTTAATATAAATTTGTTTTATGAATTAAAATATTGATTACAAGATTCGTATGTACAAAACTACTCCCTCCGTCCCAGAGCGATTGTGTTTCTAGTGCTTGGCAAGTGTCCCAGAATGATTGTCGTTTTAGCCGCAGAGCTACTCTGGCACCTCCTACGTGCAGCAGTCTGCTTCCTTGGTCGGCCACCTGCGTCCTCCATCTCCTCAATAGGCTACAACTGCGTGTCTGGGGCCTCATCTTTCTCGCCCCGAGCATTGGTCGAGGGCAGCGCGACCGGCGGGATGGGCGCTGCCCACGTGCGATGTGGGAGGTGTTGTCTCTCGTCTTCTCGCCGTGGAGGGAGGCCGAGATGCCGCCAAGTTCCCTCATCGGAGCGGCTGGAGATGGCAACTACGACACTGAGAGGCCTCCAGCGAGAAGCGGCATTAACCCGGGGCGGTGGCGATGGCGGTGAGGCGTGACCCACCGGGACGGCGGCCCGGTAGCGTGGTAATCTGCTGGGGCGTTGAGGCGCAGCGCGCGGGCCTTGACGCGTTGGCGCGGGGTGGCAGCGGCGTTGGCGGGCGAGGCGTGACCCACGAGGGACGGGCGGGTACAGCGTGGTCGGCGTGGGGGGCGTTGAGCGTGGTGCGCGGGAGGGCGATTGAGGCACGGTCCAGCGGGGGGATGGCGTGTGGGCGGCGATGTGGGCCCGGCATGGGTGGAGGTTGCTCCCTTGTCCACGAAGCGGAATAGAGCAGCCGCTGGGGGTGCAGCCGCCGCGAGATGGGAGCTTGGGGAGAGTACTACAGTGGATCTGGATCTGAACGAGGAGCAGCGGAGAGAGAGTATTCTGGGACGAGAGAACTTTTAGCATTGCGGGGTTCAATGCCTACCTCCTTAATCCCCGTGCCCCTTCCCCAGAAGCGACAATCATTACGGGACGGAGGGAGTATAAATAGACAACATCGTAGATTTAGTCATACAAAATTGTATGTTGCGGTGGTAGCAAATAATAACACACGAGGGAGAGCTTGTGGTTTTGAATCCTGGTGTCTGCACTTATATCTATACCTACTAATAAAGAGAGAAAATTTCCGTCGTCCATCCAAAAATTTCGTCCAGCCTGCCCGCTTTGTATCCGTATGGACTCCATCTAAAGAACGCCAACCCTTTTGACCGATAAACGGGAAGAGAAGAAACTGTATCAAAACGGACTCTTACAACTCCTAAAACGGTTGAAATCTAATCCTACCAGTCCAATCCAAATCAAACCAAAACGGGGACCATTACCTCCAGAGTTAGCATCCGAAACCAGTTTCAAAAGCTCACGTAAACATCCAAAAAGAGGCACACCGTATGGATTCATAAATAATTTCCCATATGCAAAATCTTTTTAGATCGACTATACAGCGAACCGGGAGAATCGAGGGGTCATCATATGCCCCTCCATGCCGCTGGCACCGCCAGCTAGCAGGTTCGAGGGGTATCCTCCAGAAGACACACCGCCGTGGTGGAGCCGTGGAGGTTGCGGATATGAAGGATGTCGTCGTCGACGTGCGGATTTGGGCGCTGTCGCGTGGATCTCGGCACCGCGGTTGCAACATCCGTCGCATGGATCTGAGCATCGCTGCCTCGGCCGCCGTCACGCGAGATGGCCACACCCACAACGGCGCTGAGGCCGCAGCCCTGCCTCTCGATGTGCCGCCGCAACCGCCGCCATAAGAAGCCTACGCGTGTGTGGGTGGCTCCCTCCGTGTGCGTGTGACTGTGGATAGGATTGGGAAGGGATAGACTGTGGTGTGGGCAGCGGGTGCTCTTTTTTTTTTATTTTTTTTAATTGTGCTCTCTGCAGCCAAACGCGGAGGCAAGGTCGTGGAGCAGGTGTGACGAGGTAAGCTCTTTTTAATAAAAAATATTTTTTGTTACTAGATTAGAATATATGACCTCAATAAGTAAGATATAAAACCAGACAAAGGATTTGACCTGGAGTGATTTTTTTTTTTTAAAAAAGTATCATTGCGTTTTTCCAAACAGTCGCTAAAAATAAATGAAAGCGGTTAAAACAGGGTCTCTTTACAGTTTTTAAGAAGCAAGCAAGGCAAAAACCTTTTATCAAGAACAATATATGAGAGCCCACGTGGAAATACAACATGTGCAAGTTTGTTTATTAACTTAATTGCGTTTAGATAAATTTGAACGATTGCAACACATTATGTCCTAACTGGCATAGCTCAAGATTGTGAGTGTTGCGACAATGCATGACACACTTTTGTCATTAGTACATGATAATGATAATATATTACACGCACGTTATCCCGGTGCAACGCAACGGGCATGTTTTGCTAGTATATACAAAAGAGTGAAAAATAAATCATGTGAGCTATGGTAGGCCCTTTAACCGTTAAAAGAAATTTTTACTTTTACTAGCCTCTAAATGATTTTAAAAAATTCTGAAATTTATTTTGAGGTGTGGTTGACTTTCCTCTGAAAATCAAGAGAGTTTGATTCAAGGTCAAATCTTTCAAGTACCTTCACCTGATTGTCTTCTCATATCATAGTCAGATTGTGTTAAAATCACACGAACTTAAAGACATCTACTGCAATATGATTACAGTTTCTTTATACTACATAAAAGGATGAAAAGGAGGCAGTTTTTTTTTTTGTGAGGTAAAAATTTGAGGTCGCTCCTTCCACCGTGCGTTACCTGCCTCCTCCACGCGACAAAATTGGAAACCGGAGTCAATTAAGGCCCTTCCCCTCCCCCGCAGTCTCTTATCTCTTCCCCGTGCAATGTAGAAACCAGAGTCAATCACGGCACGCACGATCTCCCTTCCCCATGCGATTTCCCCTCCCCGTGCGACCACAGCGCCTCGCAGGCTCGCAGCGCCGCCATCTCGCCCTGCATCCCCCTCGACGTGCGTTCTCCTGCACGATGCCGCCTCGACGCCGACGAGCACCCTTCCGTCGCCAACGCCAGCAGATCATGCCCCTGCAGGTCGTTACCTCGACCAAGGGCCGCCTTGGCTGGGGGTGGCAGGACGTGGTTGAAGCATCGCACCGCCACGACGCCCCCAAGGCCGCAACTGCTACGGCCATGATGCTGACCACGGCCTCCGGCCTCCTCATCCCCGCTGCAAGGAATACCACCAGGTGTGCCAACCCCACCGCTGAAAGTTTCCATCTAAATGAAAAATCAATTTCAATGTCCTACAGGAATTGACCCTGCTATTGAAGGGACTTTCAGCTTGTTTGATTTGTGGAGTGGATGATTTTTTAAATATTTTTCTTGAATGAAGTGGCAGCTGGATCTCTGCCATTCAGTTTAAGAGAGGTCTGAAATTCTTAGCACTTTGACATTGCTTGGTCATTATTTTCTATTAATTTTGGCTACACATGTCAGAGAAATAAAATTCATTAGAACTTCATTGTGTGTATTTAGGTTCTATAAAGAAATTTGGTGTACAGATAATAGACTTACAAAGGTATGGTTCACTCACCCATTGGAATACACAACGTGTACTTGATGGGCCCTGGTTGGAGCCTGGCGAGCATAGCCCTGTGCTGCACATCTGCGCATGAATCCCTACCCCAGAGGCCCTGATGGTAGCATAGCCCTGTGCTGCACTTCTCCCTGCACTTTTGTATTGACCTTGCTTGTCTTGAGTTTTTGTGAATGGCTAGATTCTACCATGAGCAACTTCTGTGCCTTATAGTTTCAATGAAGATGTACCCAAAGATTGAAGTAGTGGTTTTCAGTCGGAGGTGTTACTTAGATGTTAATAGACACTCTCTTGATAATTTTGTCTCAAGCTTTGTCTGAATTGAAAATGCACAAATGTTCAGTAGTTTACTGCTTTTTGAATTCGCCATTGTCATCCTTCTAAAATGTTTAATACTTATCTAGGCCTCAGGGTTTATTTTGAGAACAGAATTTTATTTGCCCTCTAATATCTTATTTTTATCTTTTACACAGGCACAGATGATGGACTTGTGGCTTTGTTGAGACTAGGCAACAACTTTTGTCGTTAAAGCCAAATCACCGCATGAACTGGATTGGTTTTGTGGTTGCTCATCATCATTGGAATTCTAAGTAAGCCACTTTCTAATTGATGTTGATTAGAACCAACCTTATATGATTTAGCATATATGTCTGTGATGCATCTTTTATGGGAGGGATTTAGATATCATTTTTGAAGCAGTTGCCAATTAGCATTTGTATGGAGCTTCCTTATGGATTTATCTGGTTTTGGTGTTAGATGAATCTTCATGACATAATACTCTATAGTATAACTTAAACCAGTTGTTGGTGGTCATAGGTTTATAAACTGATAGATAATTAATGCATATCCAAGAAGCATATTAGAATTTTTAAACCCAACTGAATTCTTATTTGAAACCCTTGAATGGTTCAACAGGGGTAACATCAATTTCAGAGTAATTCTAAGTTTTAGAACGATCAAAAAGACATTGTAAATCAATTTTAAGTAATTCTACCTATTCTTTTAACTCATCCCTCAAATATAACATTGTAAATCAATTTTCTCTTTGCGAGATGGAAGCAAGGTGGCGATGTGGTCTGTACTATTTACTTCTACTCTGTACCGTGTAGTCTGCAGTTTTCCTGCATAGAAGAAGGATTAATTTTGTGTAAATTTTCATTTGTGGCGGTGGCCTACCCCAACTAGCTTGGGACTAAAGGCTATGTTGTTGTAGTTGTTGTTTTCATTGGTGGCGGTGGCAAATAGAGCAGCTAAAGTGTGTAAGCCCCTTTTTCTCCGCTTTGGCGATGAGTTGCCCGTTTTCATGATTGTTTTTCTGTATGGATTTGGAGAATTGAGAGAAGGAATCCCAAGCCAATTGACAAGTTGTGTGTCCCCATGCCTGGAGCCTTTTGTGGTTATGCTTATTGACTGCAATAGTTGACTGACTTGGATTATGGTAGTTGACCTTATGGCTCAGTCCTTTTTTGGTTTTATCATCTCAATAGTTGCAGCCTTGCTGTCAGATAAAAAATGACAAAGTGCTTTGAGTATTTATTGCAATTATGTAGTAATTTATAATTGAATGAATGGAAACATCAACATTAGCTGAATGGAAACATCAATATTTATTCCTGACTATCTCGAGAGTGTGATTAACTTGATCCAGCTGTAAGATTTTTGAAAATCACTAAGGTCCAATATGTTTCAAATTGTTTTCTCGACATCAACAGTAAGAAAAATCTTTCATTTTTTCTTGAAAAGTGCAAGGTGTGCTTGCTTTACTGCTTCAATCTAAAGATCAGGCTTGGTTTATTTTCTTACCATGTAAGTTCATTTTTATATGAAATCAGTTTGGGCCTTACTTGGGAGATGCTGAATGTCACCAGTACCTTTCAAAGGTATGCTTTCTCAACTGGTAGTACTTTTATATTTAATTTGTTACGAGTTTTAAGGCATACAAATATTTGTATAACTACAATACTCATTCTGTAGAATTTCAAACTCCAGAACCCATAAAGAAGAAAAGATGACATATTTTTTTTTTGTATAATCTTAAGTCTCTTGAAAGTTGTACTAATGTTTGATCCATTCATCTGCATTTTACAGTATCATTAAATCACATGGGAGGACAGGGACTTTGGCTGTTTAGCCCAAGGAATTAATCCTTTGAAACAGGTTGCCTATTATTATGATTCAGAAAATCATATATGTCCATCTTTATCTACTGATGAAAGCAATTGTCCAATTGTATCGAATAGCCTCTGTTTTCTATAAAAGAGTAATGCTAACTTGTACTACTTGCCAAGAACCTTTGTTTCCTCAAGAGAAAACATTTGATATGGCGAGAGTTAGAAAGGTTCAGGTGCAAGAATCAGATAGTGATTTGGTGACATTTGTTTATTATATGATTGTACATAAAACTGAATTGATTTAATGGCAAATTTTTAATATTGTGATAACCTTACAGCCTCAATCGTTAATAAGTCCATGGAAAATGCTAAGTTTTATGCATTGAGGGCACCCGTGCTCTTTCAACCCTTGAGCGAGCAAGCGGCGGTGCGAGGTCAGTGTCAAGGCCATGCAGCAGCGGGCGGTGGCCCTGGAGCTGGGCACCTGAGCGATGTAGCTGCCACCGGTGTCGAACGGCACAGTTGCCGGGAGACGCGGCGGTGGACAGAGTGGAGCACGACCAACATACCAGCGGCGAGGAGGAAGAGGAGGCACTAGATGATTGGTGAGTTCTCAGGTATGCGGAAGTGGAACTTGAACTTTTTTGCCCAAAATTTCAGTCTTTTGCAAATTACATGCTTGGATCATCGGAATCTTCGACTGGCCTCTAATATATTTCTTGAAGCTTGCATTTTCTCTTGCCCTTCTACAAGCTGCAAGGATGGCCAGTTGGCTCCCAAATCCAACTTGAAGGATATGGCAAAGCCCCTTTAACCTGCTGCAGTTTGCCTTCTCTGTTCAGTCAGTTTACTTTCTACTTCCCTGGCTTTTTTTTTCTTTTTTTGTTTCACCTGTTTACCAACTGATGTTCGGAGGGCATCTGTGTCATGACAAGCTGCAAGGGTAGCTCTATGCATGGATTGGTAGTGGATTTTAACAACCATGAAAACATTGTCTACGCATGTGTACAAGACTAACCGATTGATTATTAGAGTATGATCAATGATTCATTTTAGCAAATTGTGTAACAAAATCGGCAATGATGCTTTGGTGTTGTGTTTAGTTGGCTCTGATAGATGGAATATAATCTGAAAGGTTTTATTATTTTAAGCTAACAATCAGTACTTTGACATCAAGGTTTTTCATGCCTGTGTACAACATGGAGATGCGGCGGAAATTATCGGAGATTTCTTGCTGTTAATATAAAACATTATCTTAGCCGCATACTATACAGTAGAGTTTGTGCTATGCACTTTGTGATTGTGTGTTAATTTTACGAACTTTGTTAGATTAAAAATGTCACTTTAACGCCAACATTTAATTTCACGTTGTTGTTATTTTATCATGTGACATGTGTGTTTTTATACAAAAATTTAGTTATTCGTTGCAACGCATACGGGCTTTTACCTAGTACAAGATTGAATTTTAAAGTATTATGAGCAAAGTGTGTTCCTGTAACATTGACAGACGATGAAATCCGAATGAAAAAAAAATGTAATCTGCGTGAGCTATTAAAAATAACATTTAACTTTTTACTGTTAGTAATCTTAGACAACACAAGGTTAATATACTCCAAACATCCTGTATATGGTGCATCAAGCATTTGTAATTATACCCAAATATAAATGTTTTCAAAGAACAAGAGATTGTTTTGAATTAAATGTAAGCACAAATTTGGTTGATATTATATCATTACTTGCCATTTATCAATCACTCTCATTAATCATGCAATGACAGCATCTAATTAGAAAATAAAGGAAGGATACACGTTCTTCTATATTCTCTCTTAGACCTGTTTGGTACGGCTTCTCTACTGGCTCCTCAAGCCGTTTGCAGCCGTTTTTGTGCCAAATGAGACAAAATCAAATGGCTTATAAAAACCCATTTAAATCGTGCTCTCACAATGTATAAGGTGAAGCTGAAAATAGTGGCTTCACTCAAGTTCATCTCACCCTAGTGGAACCTGCATGGGATTCTGTGATAGCATGTGTTAAGGATTTACGAAAATGGCTCCACAACCAATGGAGATGTTCATGGAGCTGAAGCAAAACAGAAATATCTTCACTAGTGAAGTGAAACCGTGCCAAACAGGGTCCTAATTTGTCCTAAAATCTTTAGAACACACTGTATTTACTGAGAAATTACATAGGACATAGATGGTGATGGCCCATTGGTTTACTTAGCAGAAGCTCAATTATTATATTTTTTTTTTTTTTGGGTTGGAATTCTTCAACAGTCAAGGGATGTACGCCTGAACGTTTGGTGGGTAGCAAGTGCGAAGGAGATTAAAATTTAATAGATAGAATAATCAAGTGAACGTGAAAGGAGTCCCCATGGTCATACATGGACTATTGACTATCAATTTAGCTGGTTCTCACAATATGCCCATGTTCTCCTTGCATGTTCTCACGATCGAGATAAGAATCCAAGATAGTCAAGGGATGTACGCCTGAACCTTTGATGGTAGCAAGTGTGAAGGAGATCAAAATTCGATCAATAGATAGAATAATCAAGTGATGGCGAAAAGGAGAGTACCCATGGTCATACATGTGAATGGACTCTTGACTTTATCAATTTAGTTGGTTCCCACAATATGCCCATGTTTGCATGTTCTCACGAGATAAGAATGCAAGATAGTCAAGGGATGTCCGCCTTAACCTTTGGTGGTAGCAAGTGTGATGAGATTAAAAGTCAATATAGATAGAATAATCAAGTGAAGGTGAAAGGAATCCCCATGGTCATACATGTGAATGGACTATTGACTCTATCAATTTAGTTGGTTCTTCACAATATGCTGTGCTGTATGGAGGCATCAAGTGACATGGAAAATTTGAGGTCCTAGTATTGAGATCTCAGATATACCCCTCTACTACAGCTATGTCAATGCGTATGAGATTCAGGAGCGTAAAATTGCAGGTGTGAAGAGGAAGAACCGTATGAAAGATGGAGTCATAATCTGTTAATTTTGTAATTTTTCTGATTTATGTAGGAACATATTTATACTTTTACTCTTTTTTTCTGGGTAGGATGTTGTAAGTTACAGCAGATTCAATTCTGGTGTGTAAGACTTTTTCACATCTGACGTGTAACTGCTTATATCTACATAGTAAAAAAAAATGAAGCATATTTCGTATATTTTCACGGAATATATATGGTGAATCTTTCCTTGTTTTTGGTTTACTCCAGAACCCAGCAGGCTGTTCTGTCATCAAAACCTCAGTCATGTTTGTTTTGTGGTGAAGGCCCCGAATTCAACAGTCAAGGGCTTTACGGATTCTCTAGAAGTATCCCAACTGGTAGCAAGTTCAAACAAAAATAAAAAGTCAGTCAGAAAGGTAAGCCAAAACGGATTGTCCTAGGACCTTTGATATAAGCATAGAACACAGTTTCCAAAACAGCCAAACTCACCCATCCCATCCTATTGTGTTGTCTTCCTGCCGAGAAAGAGAGCTCACATGGAAACTTTCCTTTCTGCAGTCCTGAGTGAGCTGATATCAAGATCCATAAATTTCATCATTAACAAGAGGTCGAAGACACAGCCACTGAACATGGAGGAAAGCCTACAAAGGGCTCTTCTCCAGGCACAGGCCATCGATGCAGAGGCCACGGGGCGGCACATCACAAATCAGCGATGATCCAGCAACTGGGCATGCTGAGAGACGCCATGGACCGAGGCTATTATGCACTTGATGCCTTCAGGTACCAGCCTAACTATGGACAGGACGACAACGATCAAGTTGTGAGTCGGGTTATGTCCCTATCCAAGGTACCCTTTGCAAAGCATCCCTTTTTCTTCAGTCAAAATGCACAGTTTCAGGAACAGCTACAAGAGTCACTAGATAGATTGAGATCCATGATTGTTGAGCTGAATGAGTTGGTGGTGTTCTTGGCGAACTACCCTCGTCTGTATCGCCAACCTTACAGCATGCATATCCTACTAGGTAACTGCATGTTTGGTCGCCAGGTGGAGGCAGAAGTTGTCATTAGATTTCTGATGTACACACAGCCTCATCGTTGTCAGGAATTGGAGGTCCTTCCAATTGTCGGTCCACCCAGAGTTGGCAAGAGTACCCTAGTTGCTCATGTTTGCAAGGATGAAAGAGTCCACGATTATTTCTCACAAATCTTGTGGCTCAGTGACCTTGATTTTACAGATGGAGAGCTAGCTTGCAGACAAAGGATATCCAATGGAACATCAAAATCAAAGGTCAAACTTCGAACAAAGGGAAGAGATTGCTTGTTGTTATAGAACTATCTGGAAATATATGTGAAGATGCTTGGAATAGGTTCTATCTTGCTTCGAAACGGAGCTTTTGTAGCGGGAGTAAAATTATTGTCACAAGCAGTTCAGACAAAGTTGTAAAATTTGGAACATCACAGTCTCTAACCCTGAAGCGTCTATCTCATGAAGCATACTTTGGTATTTCTTCAAGACACTTACATTTGGAAGTATGGATCCCATGACACACCCAAGGCTTGCACAAGTAGCCATGGAGATAGCCAGAACACAAAATCGTTCATTCAATGCCGCATACATCACCTCTTATTTTTTGAGGAACAATTTTGACATCCATTTTTGGTGCAAGGTTCTGAACTTCTGGAGAGGGGCTCATCTAGAAGCATGTCTCCAAATTTGGCAAGCATCCATTTGATCTTTTGTACCAAAACAGACCTGTACAGCATGGAAGATTGACTGCACCTTTTTTTGAGTTCATGATTTGTCATCAGAATCATCACTCTTCCCAAGAAGAGGTTCCAGAAATAAGAATGCAAGATTTGTTGTATGGAAACATTAAGAGACATGGAAAATTTGAGGTCCTAGTGTGGAGATCGCCAATACCCCCCTACTACAGCTATATCAATACTTGCGAGATTCCAGAGCAAAAGACTACAGGTTCCAAGAGGAAGCGTTCTATGAAAGATGGATTCACATATTGTTAATTTTATTATTATTGGGCTTATTCAGGGACATGTCTGTATTCACTTTTTTTTTGTTTGGATGTCTCAAGTTACAGCATAGTCAAAATTTAGAACATGTAAGGTGTGATAGGTTCCAACATTTTGATTGGTTTTACTCAAGATGGATCCTAAACCCAATACTGACATACCATGTATAGGCAATGAAATATTTGCCAATTTCCTCCCAACATCTGGTTTCAGTTGTCTCATGCTATATGGAACTGACTACCTGAGCAAGTTCAGGTCAAGGTTTTTTTTTTTTTTTTTTTTTTTTGACTTGCAGCCTGTGGCGTGTGATATGTGAAGTCACAACATAATGCTGACATGAGAACTAAGCTTATTTCTTTTTTACTTTTTTGAGATCATGACTTGACAGAATGGCAAATACAACACACCATGGGAAAACCTATAATTCTGGTTACAGAACCACAAAGAGAGTGGTTAGGACCCTAAATGACAACATAAATGAAAGAAAGGCAATAGGGAGAGGCCCTCCACCGCTAACCTAAACATTGAACCTGTAGAGGAAAAACATCAAGGCAAAGCTGCCCGCAAATGAGACGTCACGGTGACCAAGCTCCACCAAGAAGACGAACCTGCAGCAGCAAAGTCTCTGCCCAGGCAACAAAACCATTGGGGGGCCATCACACCCTCAACACGCAGGCGTGAAGGGAGGCATGCCCGAAGAGACATGGTGGCAAAGCATCTGGAGTGAAGAAGGGGGCCATCACACCCGCGCCGGTGTGAGGCCGGCAGGCCCGAAGTGACATGGCAGCAAAGCATCTACCAGAGAGTAGACGAGGTCATCAGGGCGCCTTAAGCTCACTGCTCGTGAGGGGGGAGCCCAAAGTGACATGATGACAAAGCATCCGTCAAAGAAAAAACGACGACGAGCACACCAGTTAAACTAGATAGAAACAATGTCAAGACGAGCATGAAACATAGCAGTCATAGCAAGGAGCGACACTGGCAGAAGCAATGGTAGACGGTCTGCAGAGGTGCTCAAATGATGTCTCCAAGAAGGACCTTGACGTCTGTAGGTGCCAACAATGCTGGAAGGAGCGCATGAATTGTTTTTTCAACCATAGCTGTCACAACAGACGACATCTTCAACTACGCCTTAAAGAAGGTACATGGTGTGATTGCACCACCACCTCCGCCCGGAGGACCGAGCAAGGTTCTCACAGAACTGCATTTATGACGGCGCCCACGCCCACCCCAGCCATGAGCTGGGTGACAAGGGCAGCCACGGCCCACCCCTGCCCCCAGCCAGCCACACAAGTAGCCAATCGGGCAAAGGGACCAAAATCTCGTGAGCCATCGGGGCGAGGTGCGCCGACCATTGACCCCCGAAGGCACAAATGGGGGATCAGGCCCCGAAGGCAAAGCAACCAATGACCAGGATGGGGGATCCGGGCCCCCAAAGGCACGGATCGCGCCCACCAAAACATGAGCCACTCTAGGCATGTCATGGCCGCCCTTGACAAAAGAGCCGGCCGATGTTGAGAACAGGGTTGGGGGCACCAACTTGCAGATCCAAAGACTCGGGAGCATGGATCGATTGCCCACCGCAGTCTTATTTGTTGGAGTCGTCGGAGAGAATGGAGTGGTGGGATGGGGCAGGAGGAGGAGGGGGGGAGGGAGAGGTGCAGATGACGCTAACTTTGTGGGCCGCCACCGTGGCGCACCACGCAAAGGATGGCGACGGTGGCCGAAAGCGAGGCGGGAGCTCGATGCCCGCGGGGTCGCCATTCGAGTCGCTCATTGAGTGGCGCTCGGGGGTCCGGTTTCGTGTTCAACCTAAACTTATTTCCTCATGTGGAATCTTGTTAGATTGGTTTGGACATTTGGTCCTTGTGCACCTAGAAGTAGAGGAAAGTGGTGTTTATTTGCTGACTATTGAAACCCTATTGAATCCATTACCACTTAATATTAACAGAATATTCAGACCCTGTTTGTCCCTTGAACTAAAAAAAAAAAAGTCCCTAGAAACCAAACAGGTAGGGACTTTTCTATATTAGTCCAAAAAAAACTCTCTTGGGGGACTTTTTTATTAGTCCCTGGACTAAAAAGTCCTAGCACTTTATGAACCAAACAACCCTTCAGCCACGAAAAACAGATCAGCACATTCTTCTTCTTCACTTGCTCCGCCGCTCGTCGGCTCGCCTGCTCGGGCCCACCCGGCCACCCACTAATCATCATCAATAGCATGGAAGCAGATCCGCTGGAGGAGAGTGCGCTGATGGAGGAGCTCATGTAGCAGGTCCTGCTGCGCTTACCGCCCGCGCTCGTCACGTGCCCCGGTTCGGCCGCCGCTACCGCGACCTTCGCCTCCACCGCTGGCGCGGTGTGAGTCGCCCCGATGCTGGGCTTCCTCGCCAACGCCAGCGCGACCCGTTTCGTATGTATGCTAAAGAAAACAAGAATTTGAAATTACTGTTCTGCACTTCCGTATGTTCTGTGAAACTTTTTCTTAATTTTTGTTTGATTCCATATCTTATAGCCTGAAACATGAGAATGAGAACTGAAGAAAGAAAATAATTACTGAAATCCATTGTGCCATTTTCAATATTTAGGAGGTTTTCAGAGTTCTGAAGCATTCAATTAAATTTTGGTAAACACCAGTCATCAAAACGTTGAGGCCGTATATGGAGGGTATGACTTCTGCAATGGATGGTTTCAGAACTTAAGTTCATACAGAAATTCTTAAAAGTTCCTAGCTAGGAATGGGTCTTAACTGACTGCTGGTATGTTTTGTTTAGTGGATGTGGTTGGTGATCAGACAGTAACCTCGCCCTATACTTGGCCATCTGGCCCAGGCACGATCCAGATCCTGGCAAAGGCCACTCTGAACAATTAAAGAAATTCCATAGGACAGGCACGCGTATTGATTGATTTTTAGTGATTCTTATTCTGTAGTCTGCGTAGTCTTGAGCAGCAGTTTCATGATTGTGAAGGACTTAATTTTTTTTTTCAGATTAATCAAGATATTGTCAGAGTTCGTGCTATTGTATTGCCAAGGTACTGTTTGCAGAGTGCTATCCTTCTGAAATACTCCGTTCGTTCCAAATTTTAAGATGTTTTGACTTTTTTTCAGATTCATTGCTTTGATTATGTATCTAGACAGTATGTATTAAGTGCATAACAAAATCTATGTATATGGAAACCAACAGAATGCCTTATAATTTGGAATGGAGGGAGTAACACAGAGAGTTGGGAATTTGTAGTGCGACCTCTGGACTAGAGGCAACTCGTGTTCAGTCAGTTAGCCAAAAAGTCCAACGGAGGACACTGGTTAATATAGTTATTAGTAGCTGTTATACAGCGCATACATCAGTTTCTAATTTATGTTAGATAATTAGGCAATTTCCATGTCATTTTAATTCCATAAATTAACATTATGATGATGACATATAAAAGATAATTAATCATTGAAATCATAGTATCAAATGTACCCATAATAAAATGGTACATGTCAACAATAAGCATGTGAAGCATATATTTATCATGTGACATAACAAAACATATGAAACAACGAAATAGAGCTACTTTGAAACATGAAGGTAACGGCATATGAAACAACAATACTGAATAATGAAACATTCAAGGCGTGGCATATTACTAACAAGAACTGGCATCAAACATCTCATGAAACAATATGACAGAACTGATGAAACAGACACATAGCGATTATGCGAAACAAAAGAGATGAACTAGTGAAACATTTAAGAATTGCAGAACGAAAACTAAAGAGGAGATGAACCGAACATACCCTCCCATGCGCTCCGAGGATCCGGACCCTTGTCCAACTTCAATCGTCATGTCGTAGGAGATGAAGGCGATCTCTCCACCGAGAAGAAGATGAAGATGAAGAAGTCCACCGGCGACCGATGAAGAAGATGACGACGAACAGTGGCGGTGGATTGGGCAGTCGCGTAGACGCCCCCAAAAACCTAATTGCCGATCCCCGTGCAAGGTCTCGAGCGGCAAGGGCTTCGGAGGCACCTGCCCTCTCGCTCCTCCGTGCGCCGCAGAGTCACGAGATGGGAATGACTTCTTTGCAACAGAACTGTGGTTCTAGTGTTTTCTCGATCAAGAACAAAAGATGGTTGCACTCTTCTTTTATCCCTCACAAAGGGTAAGTCAAGAGACAAGAGAAAGTGAACGTAGGCAAACTAAGGGCCAAAGGCCACCATCCGATGGCAGCCAAAAGGCCAAAGGGCCTCACGTGGGCAAGCCAAAAGCCAAAAGCTTTTCAACTTCCAATCTTTATAAATAATATCCATAATTATATATCATAGAGTTTATTGATTTATTAAATATATAAATGGGTCTATCCCACAATAAATCCAACAATCCCCACCAAACTCTAGGGTATATAACTATGAATTCCGAACCACAATTCTTTGATATACCGGTGTTTCGATGGAGACATTAAGTTGAACATCTATCTAGAACAAGAGTTTCACTTTCAGTCACAACTGAACAATGGACTATGCCTTGAATTGACAGTTTTGTGCGACATGAGATTCGCTCAAGTCCTTTGCTGGTACTAGGCTGCAAAAGACATCCCCGCTGTTTCAAGCATATAAGTCACACTTCTGTGCCTTTCATGAGTATTTAGGGATTACCCAAGTCCCATAGACTGTGACTAGCAGTCTGACTCATATAGGTGTACTCCTCAAAAGATGTTCTGTAGGGCAACATCTCATCTTCAACTTAAGACTTGGAATACATTAAGGTAAATACCATCACGCCTTTACGGATAGGAAAGATGTGCGTCGTAAATGAGTCCGAAAGGGATCTTTCCTCTCAATCTACTCCTAGCTTGTTTCACCACTCTACTTCACGGGATCTCCGATCACATAGAGCAGGTTACCACTATAGTAGATTTCACGTGGGTCTCATACCCATTTCTCTCAATGCACTTTCTATCACATTGCGTGGCCGGACCCTTAGTGAATTGATCGCGGATTATTCGACGTGTGGATATAATCCACGTTATAACTCGGAGGTTTTCAACTTTTCGGCCAGATTTCAATCTTCTCTTAACATGCCTTGTAGACTTCATGTTATTCACAGGCTGTTGACCTTTGTAATCACGATGCGGTTGTCACAGTTCATGGAGATAGCCGTATCGGTTTTTCAACTCTTGGTAAATCCAATAGGAAATCACGTAGCCACTCGGCCGGAAGGCCGGTGTCTACTTATTTGTGAGTTACGCTTCCATTGTAGACTTCGTTAAGATAGTGCGCTTGCAAGACTTCGTAAAAACGGCGCCACCTCCAAGCAAGAACACATATCCGCTTGTGGCATAAAGCTCATCGGCATCGAGAAATCCGGTTTGGCGTCACAATAGCCTTCCGGCACTCTTGGGTTTCGGTATAATAAATATCATAGGTCATAGTACCTTTCGGATAGCGCAATACTCTCTCAAGAGCACGCCAATGATCATCTCACGGTTTTGGCGTAAACCGCTCGGCTTGCTCACGGCATAAGAGATGTCGGGGCCTTGTTGCACTCGCAAGGTACATGAGTGAGCCAATGATGCGGGAGTATGTCAATTGATCCCTTGCTATTCTTCGATTTTTTTCCTCAATAGCACACTAGGGTCATAAGGTGTGGGAGCGGGGATCACAGTCACTAAAACCAAAGCGACTTAATACCTTTTCCACATAGTGGGATTGTAACAAAGTTACCCCACCATCACCTTCTCTAATAAGCTTGATGTTAAGAATGACATTAGCTTGTCCCAAATCTTTCATTTCGAAATTGCTCGATAGAAGATTCTTTACTTCCTCAATCACATTGAGATTAGATCCAAAGATCAAGATGTCATCAACATAAAGGCACAGGATAACAGCCTCACCCCCACCATACCGATAATACACACACGTGTCAGCCTCATTCACAACAAAGCCGGAAATTTGTAAGAGTATTATCAAACTTTTCATGACATTGCTTAGGTGCTTGTTTTAGGCCATACAATGATTTTATCAACCCGCACACCTTGTTCTCTTGACCATCCACAATAAACCCTTACGGCTGATCCATATAGATCTCCTCATCCAACTCTCCATTGAGGAAAGTTGTCTTAACATCCATCTGATGAATGATAAGACCATAAGAGGCTGCCACGACAATCAATGTGCGAATTGTAGTCAATTGAGCAACTGGTGAGTAGGTGTCAAAGAAATCTTCACCCTCCTTTTTGGGTATATCCTTTGGCCACAAGCCTTGCCTTGTACCTCTCAATTGTACCATTAGGCCTAAGCTTTTCTTGAAGATCCATTTGCAACCTATAGGTTGTGACCATAAGGGCGGTCAACGACCTCCCAAGTTCCATTAGACATAATAGAATCCATCTCACTCCTTCTTTGCTTCCTTCCACAAGTCGGCACCGGGGAGAGGAATATGCCTCTCTAATGGTGGTTGGCGTGTCTTCCACAAGGTACACTATAAAAGTCATCACCAAAGGATTTTGCAACCCTCTGTCTCTTGCTCTTTTCGAAAGTGATTTGTAGTGTCATCCTCCTTAGGGATGTGCACATGAGAATCCTCGGCATGATCTATAGGAATAGGCGATTGCATGCTCATGGGAAATTATAGTCTCATGACTTGTTTCACTAGGTGTATTCTTCATTGGAAATTCATTCTCAAAGAATGTAGCGTCTCTTGATTCCATGATTGTATCAACATACATATCGGGCACATCAGATTTTATAATTAAGAACCTATATCAAAGTCTTTGTGAAAGGAATAGCCAAGAAATACACAATCAACAGTTTTAGGCCCAAGTTTACGCTTCTTGTTGATTGGCACATTCACTTTAGCCAAGCAACCCCAAGTGTGCAAATATGAGAGATTTAATCTTCTCTTTTCCCATTCCTCAAATGGTGTGATTTCTTTGTTCTTTGTTAGAACTACTGTTCGGGACATGACAAGTTGTCAAAATCGCCTCACCCCACCATTCCTTGGATAATCCCGCATTACTCAACATGGCATTCACCAAATCTGTTAGAGTGCGGTTTTTCCTTTCAGCAATCCCATTGGATTGTGGTGAGAATGGCGGTGTCCTCTCATGAACAATACCATGTTCCACGCAGAACTCATCGAAAACATTAGAGAAGTATTCTCCACCTCGATCGGACCTTAACCGTTTTATTTTCCTCTCAAGTTGATTCTCAACTACAACTTTATAGGTCTTAAAATAATTAAATGCTTCATCTTTTTGATTTTTAAGAGATACACATAGCAAAAACGAGTGGAGTCATCTATAAAAGTGAGGAAGTATCTTTTTACCGCCTTTGGTCAAGATTCCGTTCATCTCACATAAATCGAGTGAACAAGTTCTAGAGGTGCCGATTCCTCGCCTCGGAGCCCTCGTGAGGCTTGCGGGGTTGTTTTGATTCAACACACACATGACACTTAGACTTTTTGACCAAGTTAAATTTAGGAATTAAATTCAGATTTGCTAACCGCGCATAAAAACGGCCAAAACTTGCATGACAAAAATGTGAATGGCATAAATCGACTCATCAGAAATATCAACAAAATTCACCATTTTATTACATACATCATGCAATGATAAAGCGGAACAAGCCACCGCAATCATATCCTTTACCAACAAAAGAACCATGTCTCGACACAACACATTTATTTGACTCAAGAACAACTTTGTAGCCATCTCGACATAACAAAGATGTACTAACAAGATTCTTCTTTATGGAGGGCACATCTTTGACGTTCTTCAATGGCACCGTCTTCCCCGAAGTAAACTTGAGAATGACCGTACCAACACCAAGAACATGAGCACGCGACCCATTCCCCATCAACAAGGCGCCAGACCTCCCGACCTGGTAGGAAGAAAACAAAGATACATCAGCACACACATGAATGTTTGCACCACTATCCATCCACCACTCAGGTGAATTACAAACCGAAAAGAACAAATGGTAAAGAATTACCATACCCGGATGTTCCATCTCCGGTTTGGTAGTAACAACATTTGCTGATTTCTTGTCTGCGTGAACTTATCATGGCATTCTCTTGCCCAGTGTTGATCACTGCCACAGACAAAGCATCCTCCCTTTCCCTTATTGTTGTTGTTCTTGTTTTTAAATTGTGCTGTCTGAATGGGCTTGTTTGTGTTCTCTTGCTTGTTTTGGTTTTTCTTCTTGTTAAACTTGCGGAATCCAGAGTTTCTCTTCTGCACCACATTAGCAGTAGAGGTCTCAACACCTTTCCCATTGTCCTTTGCTCTAGCCCTCTCCTCGACATCAAGAGTTCCAATGAGCTCTTCCACATTGAACTCCCGGACGCTTATGTTTGAGGGAGGTAGCAAAGTCCTTCCAAGAAGGTGGTAACTTGGCGATTATACCGCCCGACCACAAACTTGTCGGGCAAAAGACAAGGAAAAAGTTCAAGTTCCTTAGCTAGTGCATGAAACTCATGAGCCTGTTCCACTATAGACGGGTTCTCAACCATCTTGTAGTCATACTGACTACTCCATGAGATACAACTCACTACCGGCATCGGTAACTCCAAACTTTCCAACAAGTGCATCCCACGGCTCTTTCCCTCTGTAGGAAGGATGATGTAGCTTTTCGGAATTTTGCATCAAGTGCACTTATCATGGCACCTCGAAAGAGGTTGTCATCGACCTTAAATTTAGCCTCCTCCGCGGGGAGACAAGTTATCGAGCTTGCCCTCGGCGGCATGATAACAAGACATTGCAAATAAGCCACAATTCCATCTTAGCTTTCCATATCAAGAAGTTTTTACCATCAAAAAGGATCGGGGCCTTAATACCGGTGACAAAACCTCGGCGAGAAAAAATGCCTAGAATTAGGTTTTTGGAGAGCGTCTGCTTTTGCCCAATCCTTTGCCACTCGTTCGTCGTCATCTTCTTCATCTGGCCGCGGTGGACTTCTTCATCTTCATCTTCTTCTCGGTGGAGAGATCGTCTTCATCTCCTACGACATGGCGATTGAAGTTGGACAAGGGTTTTGGATCCTCGGGCGCATGGGAGGGTATGTTCGGTTCATCTCCTCTTTAGTTTTTTCATGCAATTCTTAAATGTTTCACTAGTTCATCTCTTGTTTGTTTCATTATCTTGCTATGCGTCTCGTTTCATCGATTACGTCATATTGTTTCATGAGATGTTTGATGCAGTTCTTGTTAGTAATATGCCACGCTGAATGTTTTGATTATTCAGTATTGTTGTTTCATATGCCGTTGCCTTCATGTTTCAAGTAGCTCTATTTCGTTGTTTCATATGTTTTGTTATGTCACATGATAAATATATGCTTCACATGCTTATTGTTGACATGTACCATTTTATTATGGGTACATTTGATACTATGATTTCAATGATTAATTATCTTTTATATGTCATCATCATAATGTTAATTTATGGAATTAAAATGACATGGAAATTGCCTAATTATCTAACAATTTAACCATCTGATTTTGTGACCCTCGTATCGTAAGTTCTCTCTTGAGAAATTTCATAGTAGATAGTGATAGCTCCCTGGCACGTTTAGCAAAGGGTCAGAATTCAACAGTCAAGGGCTGTACCTATAGAAGTAGACAATCAGTAGAAAGTGTAAGTAAGTAAATAAAAATCGATAAGAATATTAATGTAAGGGTCCCAAAAGTCATGCAAGTGGATGGACTGTTGGCTCTCTCAATTTAGATTTTGCTTCTTGAGCCCAATTGTTTTTATGTGCCTTTGCTCTCCTTTGAGTTTGACGTGAAGCATAGGATACTGACTACAAGCGAGTTAAACATCAATACTCATCTTGTGTTTTCTTAGGGGTGTTTGGCATAGCTCGAGCCGAACTCGGGGTGAAGCTTTGTGGAGCTAGCCAAACATCCCAACTCCAAAAAAAACCAACTCTATGGAGTTATTGGAGCTCTAGTTTATTTTCTATGGAGTTCTTGGAGCACCTCTTACGTAGCTCGAAACCCTTCAAAATGGACCTGGTCATGGAGTTGGTAAGAAATTATCCACCTTTGCCAGCGATTACACCGCCGAACCATTTTCTTTCTATTCTTCCCTCTCCCCGATGCACGGCCCGACGCCAGCACACCGGCAAGCACCGTCTTCTCCGCACAGTCGCGGGTGGCGGCCATTCACCGTGCCCCTCCCGCCCCGCATTCCTCGTCGGGCGGCGCGCTCCTGCGGCCATCCTACCTCGCTCCTCCCCCTCCTCCCTCCAACCCTAACCATCTCGCTCCTTCACAGGAGACATTGAAGGTGCTCGCGGGCGCCGCCTCCTCCCGGCCAAGGCCACCTCTGCAGGCGGTAGCCCTGGCGGCTCCGTCGAGGGCTCGGCCTGTGCCCATGGATGGGGTCAGCGGCGCCACGAGGAACTTCATTGAGGGGCTCCTTGTTGCGCACCATGAGCTCAGCTCTCTACCTGCACCACGCACCAGCCATGCCATGCAATCTAGCAAGAGAAACAATTGATCTATTTACGGATTCGATTACTTTCGTTGTACTAGTACGTACTCCTGTGCATGATCTATATTTGAGAGTCTCATTAATTGCTCCGTGGCCTTGGCGACTACGACCACGTAACCCATGGTCGTCAATTTGGGTTTCAATTTGGATTTTGGGGAAGAACTTTGGGCGAAAATCGTGATCTAGGGTTCAGAAAAAAGGTGGATTTCGACTGAATTTGACCGAGATGCATATTCCCTCCTTCTACATGCTACATGCTTTGCATTAGTTCATGATTAATCTGTGATGACTAATTATTCCTCAATAGTGATCAAGAAAGGAGGATGACACGTGAGTCCCGCTCAAAGGGCAAAATGGACAATCCACATGATAGAACTCTATTCGGAGCTGAGAGCTCCCTTCTAGCCAACCACCCCTAAAAGGTAGCTCCAACTCCACTCGAGCCCGGCTCCACCTGAATTTATGGAGTGGAGCTTCTCTATCTAGAGTTGGAGCCATGCCAAACACCCCCTTAGTTCTTGCCTTTCGTGCAGCGTTGTCTTCCTGAGGAGCAAGAGAAAACTCCCAAATGGAAAGTTTCATTTCTACAGTCCTAGGTGAGTTGACATCTCGATCCATAAATTTCATCATCAACAAGTGTTCAAAGCCACGGCGGTGAACATTTTGCCCGAATCGGCGGGGAATTCCCTACCTACTTTTTTGATTTTCAATTAAATGAAAGAATGAGAGTACAAATTAGATTACAAGGCAAATATGCCCAAACAAAAAGAAATAAAGATTACATAAAGTTTTGTCTCCAATTATCAATTAAGGCTCTCTTGGTTCCTTTGGCCTTGATATAAACCAAGCCTAGCTCATCCTTGAGGTCGGTTTTCCAACGGCTGAAGCTCTTCGTTTTGTTATCAAAGATGATTGCATTTCTCATTTTCCAAATACACCAGCAAGCTGTAATGAAAATCTCTCTCGAAGATAATGGAGTCAAAACTATCTCTGGCTTGAAGGACCATATCAAGGGGATGTAACTGCAGGTTCCAGTGAATGTCAATAGCGTTCCAGCAATCATGACTGAATGTACATTCAAAGAACAGATGAAAGTTTGTGTCTTCGATCCCCCGATTACAGAGCACACAACTATAATCATCAAGATGCAAGTTTTTCCTACTCAATAGATTTACGGTGTTTAACCGGTCTCTAACTAGAAGCCAAAAAAAGAATTTATGGTTGCCCAAGCTTGCAGAGCCCCATAACCACTTAAAGATAGGAGAGGCTGCAAGTATCCCCCACAAGGATTTTATATGCTTTTACGCCCTTTGTACTTTGTGGAGCCCCAAGAATAGCTCAAGAATTTGAATTTTCGGTACCATACCTCTGGCTTCAAGTTGGGACATTTGCTACTTGTGACAAGGGCAGTCTGAAGAGAGACTCTCTACTTTGATTCATGAAGTGAAACACTAAACATTTTGGTTTTCTGCAAAAGGAGAATAGCTGAGCAAAATTTTGAGACAGTGGCATACCATTGATTTTCATATCCCAGAGAGAGATGGAATCTCCCATGTTTGGATCACGGTTGGCAAATATTTCAAATCGTCATATAGCTTGAAGGCATCTTTCCACCAAAATGAGCCAAAGGTGGACTGTGAGTTGAGGAGGGGTTTGTTTGTTAGCATAGAGCTTTTCCCAAGTTAGTTGAACCCATGGGATATCTTCCTTAGCATAGAATTTTCCAAGAAATTTCATAAGAAGAGCTTCATTATGTGCTTGAATGCCTAGGATTCCTAGCCCGCCTTGTTCTTTTTGATTTGCAAGCTTGTTCCCAAGCTACCAAGCAACCCCCTTTTCTATTTATATCTCCTTTATCCCATAACCCATGTTTCCTGTAAATGTCAATCTGATGAATGATCTGAGGAGGTAATTTGATGCAACACATATAAAAAGTTGGTAAGGCAGAGAAAACTGAGTTAACCAAAATTAACCTCCCATTATAAGACAATGACTTACTTATACCATTGAGTCTTCTTTCAATCTTTCCAAGGAGGGGGGGGGGGGGGTTGAAATCATTAATAGATGGTCTAGTAGTACCCCGGAGGGAGGCCTAGGTAGGTGAAGGGCATACTACCCACCGACGACCAATGGAAGTAGCCAAGGCAATTGTGCGTTGATTATCCACATTGATAGGAACTAGATTTGATTTCAAATAGTTGACATGAAGTCTAGAAGACTCAGAGAAGGATTGCAATAGATCTTTGAGGTTAAGGAGTACCTGAGCATCAGCTGGTAAAATCAATAAAGTATCATCAGCATATTGAATTATGGGGAAATCACCACCAAACCTATCACCCAGAGGGTGCTTGAGGAGACCATCATGCCCGGCTTTGTTAACCAGAGATTGAAGCAAATCAGCTGCCAGCACAAATAGGAGAGGTGATAGAGGGTCACCTTGCCTGACACCTCTTTTGCAAGTGAATGATTTTCCAATACTGACAATGAACATGGAGGAAGGCCTACAAAGGACTCTTCTCGAGCCCGGTCATCATTGAGGAGGCCATGGGACGACACATCACAAATCAAGCCATGCTCCACTGGCCCGGGCATGCTCCGGGGGGATGCCATGCACCGAGGCTATGCCAGATTGATTCGTTCAAGTACCAGCCTCAATATGGAGAAGATGGAAATGATCCGGCTACTAGGCGGTTTATGCCGCTATCCAAGGTACCCTACGCAATGAATCCCTATTTCTCGGTCGAGGAACATGCGGTTTCATGAACAACTACGAGAGGTGTTTGCCAGATTGAGCTCCATGATTGATGATCTGAATGAGTTGGCCAGGTTCTTGATGAGTTACCTCGCTTGTATTGTCAGCCTTACAACATGCATATCCCTTTGGTTAACCGCATGTTTGGTCGCTGGATGGAAGCAGAACCTGTCATTAAATTTCTTTTGCACACAAAACCTCATAGTTACGAAGAATTCGAGGTCGCCGGTTGTTGGCCCATTCAGAGTCGATAAGAGTACCTTATTTTCTCATGTTTGAAAGGATGAAAGAGTCCGTGATTATTTCTTAGAAATCTAGTGGCTACATGACCATGATTTTACAGATGATGGGCTAACTTTGAGACAGGGATGTGCAATGAAACATCAAAATTGTTTGTCAAACTTGCTTGAGAAGAAGGGCAAAGAGATTGCTAGTTATTGTTGAACTATGTGGTAATCTCTATGAAGATGCATGGAATAGGTTTTATCCTGCTTCCAAACAGAGCTTTCTTCGTGGTAGTAAAATCAGAGTCACAAGTTGTTCAGACAATGTTGTAAATTTTGGAACAACATCAGCTTTAACTCTGAAATGCACACCCTAGGCTTTTACAACGGCTATGGAGATAGCCAAACTACAAAATCATCAAGAAGGTCGTCCTCACTTTAGTTCTTCTGAACATCTTCACCAACTGCGTCGATATCCATATTATCGCGCATCCTAGGCTGAGCTTCAGGCTCAGTGGTGAAGTGGAACTCGGGTTGACCTGTACCTTTGTTCTTACTTTGCTAGTAAAGGTCAACGAAGTGTTTGGGGGTGCGGCAATTTTAGGACCAATGTCCCTTTGATCCACATTTGTAGCATTCGCCTTGCTTTCCCCCTGTCTGACCACCTCCTTCCTTCTTGGATTCGAACCTACCTTTGGGCTTTCCTTTTCCTTTGCCTTTGAATATGGCACCCCTTTTCCCCTTCCACTTTCCTCTTCCATGGCCTCTATTTTGGTTGCAAAAACTCTCAACAACATTTGCATGTGATTCGGGCATAGCCATGGAGCCGTTAGATTCGAGGCGAGAATGATTGTTCATAAGAACTTCATTACGTTGTTCGACAACTTGACAACACTTGGCTCAACTTCGAGTCCTTAGAGTTCTTGTGCTTTGCGATTTGAAAAACACTATGTTCTTTGGGGTGGAAGGTGGACATGGTCTTCTCGATCATATTTGTGTCGGTGATCTTCTGGCCACATATACACAATTTTGTTGCAATTTTGTGCAAAGCCTGGTTTGTAAGCTGCCATAGACTTGAAGTCTTGGAAGCACAGATTGATCCAATCTTGTTGTGCCCACGGGAGCACAATATTGGTGATAGGTTGGGCGGTCCTTCGAGGGGCGCCACAAGATTTGGTGTCGGACTTCAGGTCCGGGTGGATATGGTGTCGGAGATAATACAACGCCTTCACTTTGTTAGCATTGGTGCGCTCATCCTTGCCAGCTTCAGGCTAGATAATGGTATGATCGAGGCTCATGCTATCGAGTTTGTTCTCGACATCGATAGCTCAAGTGAGGTAGTTGCTGCCATCTGCGACAAGCATTTCGAAATCCCTCTTTGCGATATCCTACATGCCTACACAAGTATTTGTAGATCTTGCCCGGTGCGTAATCTTCGAGGATTACGACTTATGCACGATCTTTAGGACTATACAAATTTCCTAGGTGTAATCTTGAGGATTACTTAGTAATTGCAATTTAAATAAATATTATAAATTGCAATAAAGTAAAGATCTTGAAATAAATACAATAAATTGCAAGTAAGCAAATAAATCATAGTAACATAATAATAAAATAGTGGACTTCGGGCCACTGATATTTTCTTGGAATTCAAGTCGCGATCGAGGCCACACCGGGGGGCCGGATGGTGGGCCTGAAGGCTCACCCTGGCGTTGATATCTACCGAACTCGACGGTTCGGTTCCTCGGTTCGACTCTAATTCGGTTCCTCAAAAAGTCGGCACCGATCGGTTCCCAAAAACTCTCGGCACCGAGCCACTTTGTTTTCGAGTTCTTTTCGGTTCGGCTTTGGTAAATCTGAAAAGAACCGAACTAGGGACGGCTTGGGAAGGCAACGAGGATGGATGGCCGACCACGTGGGAAGGGCGTCGAGGTCGGCGGGAGCAGCCGGGACGGACAAGCGAGCGCGGGAGGGCGTCGGGGGACCGAGCGGGCCGGGGGACGCCCTTGGCGGCCGGCCCGGGCGGCAGCAGCCTGCACGCGTGAGCGTCGGGTCGGGCGAGGGACGCTGCGGGGATGGAGACATCGGATCGGGGGATCTTGCGGGGACGGAGAGCCGGGAGAGGGCGTGTGCCGTGGCGGGCGGCGATCGCCTTGTAGGGGCCCGTCGGTCGGTCGGCGGCTCGCCCGACTTCAAGGTGGGAGTGAGGTGTGATGTGGATGCAAGTGGAGTTGGGAATGAGAGTCGAGGTCCGCTAGGGTTTGGCTTCCTGGCTGTTTGTTGTGGGCTGTTGTTGGGCCGTTTGTCCCTTCCTGGGCTCATTTACACTACAATTCGGTTCTAGTTTGGTTTTGGGTAAACCGAGGGGCTCGAAGCAATTTACCTCGATTCTTCGGCAGACTGAGATTTGAGAACCGAATAGGAACCTAATTTCTTCGGTTTTTTGGTTCGGTTTTGGTATTTTCTAGTTCGGTTTCGGTTCTCGGTTTTTTTTTTGCCCAGCTGGGTGAAGGCTCCAGCGCGCCTATCTTTACTTGTAAGTCCAGATCCTCATGCCTTGAGGGGCGAGATGAGCCCTAATTTCCGTCTTTAGGGCCGGAGGTGACTGATCTGCTTGCCTTCAGGGCAGCAGGTACATTTCTTGGTGCTGCAGGCTAATGCTCATTTGATGACGATGCTTGATTTTCTACTTGCAGCACATTTTCATTTACTTCATTACTCCCTGCTTACATAAGATACAGATATGGT